>CAUYRB010008455.1:0-61372 GCA_963574695.1 Propithecus perrieri | reverse complement strand
AGCCTGAGCAAGAGTGAGATCCCCGTCTCTACTGAAAATAGAAAGAAATTAGCCAGAAAACTAAAAATATATAGAAAAAAATTAGCCAGGCATGGTGGCACATGCCTGTAGTCCCAGCTACTCGGGAGGCTGAGGCAGGAGGATTGCTTGAGCCCAGGAGTTTGAGGTTGCAGTGAGCTAGGCTGACGCCACGGCACTCTAGCCTGGGCAACAGAGCAAGACTCTGTCTCCAAAAGAAAAAAAAATAGACGTTGGTGCAGGTGCAGTGAAAAGGGAATGCTTATACACTGTTGGTGGGAATGAAAATTAGTTCACCCTCTATGGAAAACAGTATGGAGATTCTTCAAAGTACTAAGAATAGACCTACCATTAGATCCAACAAACCCGCTACTGGGTATCTACCCAAAGGGAAAAAAGTCGTTATATCAAAAAGACACCTGCACTCTTAGGTTTATCGCAGCACAGTTCACATTTGCAAAGGTATGGAATCAACTTAAGTGCCCATCAACTGATGAGTAGATAAAGAAAATGTGGTATGTATATACTATGGAGCACTACCCAGCCATATAAAGGAATGAAATAATGTCTTTTCCAACAACTTGGATGGAACTAGAAGCCATTATCCTAAGTGAGGTATCTCAGGAGTGGAAAAATAAATACTGCACGTTCTCACTTATGAGTGGGAGCTGAACAATGGGTATACATGGTCACACAGAGTGGTAGGAGGGACTTCGGAGACTCAGAAGGGGGAGGTTGCAGGAGGGTGAGGGACCAAAAAATTATCTGTTAGGCACAATGTACACTATTCAGGTGATGGGTACACTAAAAGCCCTGACTTCACCACTATACGATTCATCTATGTATCGAAAAACCACTTGTATCCTCTGAAGCAATTGAAATTTTTAAAAAAATAAAAATTGATTAATTAAAAAAAGAAAGAAAGAAATCCTGACTCTCAGCTGGGCATGGTGGCACATGCCTTTAATTCCAGCACTTTGGGAGGCTAAGGCAGAGGATCACTTGAGGCCAGGAGTTTGAGACCACTGGGGCAACATAGTAAGACCCCATCTGTACAAAAAATATATAAAAATTAAAAATAAAGAAAATAGTAAGAAATACAGACTCTCCCCTGACTACCACCACCATCACCAGCACCTACAAAACCGGAATTTCTAATAGTGGCTGGGCAGACGGGTCTTCGGGGAAGAGACCTAAAGGATTTCTTCACCTGTTTCTGGGCCCCTGAAATGTGCAGCCCGGAAGGGCTCCCAAGACGGTTTCCTTTTGGGTGTAAAGACCCTGGGCTGGACAGGAGGAAGTGCCGTCAGAGGCTGCAGGGGACTGCCAGGGTGCCCATGATGGTGCCAGTCGGTAGGTTGTCACTGCCACCCCTTCTGACTCCGGACTCGTGTGTGTGGCCAGTTCTCACCCCCATGCTCCTGGGTAGGATCCAAGAGAAAGAGCAGAATCCTTCCACAAACCCCTCCAGAGCGTGGGTTTCGAGTACCCCGTGTCCCTGCCCTACTCACATCCCTGGCGAGGCAGTGCCCTGAGCCGTCTTCAGTGGAAGGAGTGTACAGGGAGGTACCAGGATCAGGCTGCCTTTACTGGAAGGAATTTCCAACCTCTGACTGCCAGATGAAGTCACGGCATCTTGGCCACTGTAGCATCCTTGCGGCACCCATGTCCTCAGGAAGCCTTTCAAAAGGATGCGTGGACATTCATCTTGTGTTAGGCTTTCTGCTGTGCCATTCTGGTAGAGGCAAGGAGCCAGAGGCCAAATCCTGGCCCTGCTTCTCATAGCTGTGTGACCTTGGGTACATTACTAACCTTCTCTGAGCCACAGATTTCCTTTATCTATAAAATAGAAATAATAACAATAACGGAGATAATGTTCCTGCAGCATTCATGAGCTAACAACAGCGCGTGCCCGGCACTCAGCTGGTGCTGAGCTCGTCTGCTTCTTCCCCTCCCTTCCTGCAGTAATTCACGCCGGTGTCACTCTGGGGACTTAGGCATGTACCTGCGCCCTCAGGGAAACGGTGCCAGGGAACCATTCTACTCGCCTACATTTGACAAACCATCTGACAGGCTTGATATGTGTCCCTGCGATTGAGTGGAGATCATTATTGTTAATCTTTTAAAGCAACAGGTTGCCCAGTCTGTTGACGATACCGCCCATCAAGACATATGTTCCACCAAGCTAGGAGAGGATGATGCCAAGGCCATCTTGCTTTTTGGATTTTCTTCTGAGCCCTGCCGTGCTGGGGTGGCTCTGAGCATGGTAAATATTTAAGCACACGTCTTGTGTAACTGTCACAGATCCGGATGCACCGGGAGCCATGGAACTACAAGCTGGCACCTGCCTAAGTGTCCCAGCTTCGAGAAACAGTGTTTGTGCCAATAGCGGGAGTCTGTTGGCCACCAGCGGCTGATAGGTAGCAGAATTCTGTGGTCTGTTAATTGTCTTGGAAGCAAATCCTTGAATTGGGGGAAAGAGAAAGCAACTGTAATTAAAGCTTCCCTTGGGCAGAATTTCCCAGTGAAGGCAGTTCACACATTTCCTGTGCGCCCTCCCGTCCAGCTCTAGGCGGTGGGCTGGGAACTTTACATACATTGAATCTTTTAATCCTTACAACAGCCAGAGAAGGGACAATTATTGTCACCAAGAAACAGAGGCTCAGGGAGGTTAAATGGTCTGCTCAGAGTTCTAGAGCTACTCAGTGTCAGAACTAAGGAATGAAGCCAGAGCTGGAAAATGTGTGAAAAAAGAGAATCGATAGCTTTTTTTTTTAACCCTGAAGCCCGTCACTCAGAGACTAGGTATCCTAGAGATGAGAGGGGAGGCCGGTGTTCGCAGGGAGCGCCTGTGCGTCCTGCCACTAGGTCAGATGCTAAAGCACACCTTGATGCCTCACGACTGCCCACGGGGGGAATATATTCTGTCTTATCTCCAGGTATATATTTATTAAGACTCAAGAGGATGGAAAGACAGCAGGCACAAGAGAAAGTATTAACAGAGTGACGCTGGATGAAGGTGCTGTGCTACCTCCAGTGAGCAGAACCCAGGAAGCCAGTGACAGCAGAGGGGCGGAGGCCACGTCACCTTCTTCTCCACCCGCCGTCACCGGCGTTCTCCCTCCGCGCCCTGCACAGCCCTTTCTGCTGCTTTGCGGGTGCTCCTCACGTGGCACAGCTGCTGGCAGAGTCGAGGAGTCTGGGGGTGGGGGAACAACCAGATATGAGAGGAGGATGCAGTTTAAGGCCACCACAGAAGTCCCTATTTCAGAGAGTAAAAGCAAATATTATGGAAATTCCGCCAGAAAGATGTGTAAGAGCTGGACGTGGGCAAGGTTTTCAGAAGGAGGGGCTGGAGTGGGACCTTGCCAGGTGAGTAGGACGGAGACGGTGGGGGTGGAGCGAAGAAGGAAACTTGTGGGTGTGGAGGGGGACGAGGGCACAGAGGGGGACAGAGGAGGTGCAGAGATCACGTGGGGCCTTCAGAGCTACTCTAGTGAAGACTTTATCCTGAGCACATTTGGAGGGGCTGCGGAAGGGTTTTCAAATAATAGGAGAAATCAAGCAGGAACACTAATGGGTCTGTCTGTAAGACCGGGACTGACCATTAGGGCTCCAACACGGGGCATCTCAGGTGTTATGTGTTGAACTGAATTGAGATCTGTAGCATAGACTGGAAAGAACAGGGTATCTGATTCGGTCTAAATCCTACTCGCTTACTCTTCACTGAAGGAGGTTAATGGTTGCCAACCCCCAAAAGACGACAAACCCCAATACTCACAAAGGTTATGACGTCGTCTCAGGTTGATCTTTCCTTGCTGCCTATACCCTTTCCCAGTAAATGCTAAATGTTTCAATAAATTCACATTGAAATAACACTTTTTTGCTCCTGGTTTATCAATGAGTCAATGCTGAATTCCGATGGCGAGGGGCAATGTCTGGTCTGTCTTTTCAGCCTTCTCATAGTCTTAGAAGCTCACCTGCAAGCCTGTGACTGTCTTAGTCCTCGTCTTCTGCGTTAGCTTTCCAGCCAAGCCCACGTGTTGAGAACTGCTGAACTGAGTGTGTCCTTAGCTGCCAAGATGTGCCCAAAATTGTGCACCAGAAATAATAGTAACGTGACAGGCAGAATGCTAAGAAATGGTTAGCAAATGTAATATCAAGAAACGCAGAGTGAACTTGGGCAAGAAGAGGGGTACATTGGTTCATATGACCACATGTTGGCAGGGGCACCCCAGCCTTGGGAACTGCTGGAGCAAGCATCCAAATTCAGAGCCTTTCGGCTGCTCTTGCCATTTTGGCTTCAATATCCCAAAAAAGTGGGGGCCCTTTTCCCAAGGAGGCAGGAAACATGGCCACCAGCGGCTCTGAGGTTGTTCTCCCTCCCACAAAGGCAGCAGTTCTTCTGCACCAGCTGCAGTGCGGATAAACCCTAGGGAGGGACCTGGTCAGCATGAGGGGCCAGGTGTCCTCCCTCAAGGGGTCTGTGGCCAGGGAGGTGGAGACATGGAAAGGGATGACAGCCCCCATTGGGACCACATGGCTACAGTCGGGGACCAAGGAAAATTCTGTCAAAGAAGGGAGTTGGGCAGAAGAACACCAAGGACTTACTCTGATCCAAGAAGCCAACCAAAGGGTGCATACAACTGCTTGTCATGAAGTGAGGTCTGCAAGGGTTCTGTCATCCTCGTAAGTGTCCCTGCCTGGGTTTCCCGGTCTCTACCCCCAGCTGCCTCTGATTCCCAGTGATGGAGAGACCCCATTTATCCTTCCTACCTCCCTGAGCCAAACTCCCCTCTCAGCTGGATCCTCTGAAGTCACCAATGCCTGCAGTAAAAACTCCACCTTTCTATTGCGTTAACCTTGTCAGGCAGACACAACAATGAGAAATGATGAGAGAAACATACAAAGACCTAACATTTCTTGTCAGTGAAAGAATTACAGAAACCTGCAGCTTCAAAATGTGAAGTGTGGGCGAAATCAGAGTAGGTTAGATTCAATTGTTCATCAGAAGTTCGCAGACAGTCCCCTAATGACTATGGTTTTGATGTCCACGGCCAAGCGTAAGGGACCAATCAGGTCCCTGGTCACTGCCATCCCCAGTGGTTAAACCTTGGCCACTGAGCAATCCCACTTGTTGGGAAAAAGGCCTTGCCAAGGGGTGTAACGTTTTGATTGAATTCAGGGCTAGTACAATTGTATCTGCAGCATTCTGCATTCCACTGTTGATACAAGCAGAGCCTGCCCTGCTGGTTGCAATTGTTTTAAATCCTCTGGCACCATTGATCCCTAATTGACCCCAGATTCCTCAGCGCCAGGAGCCAGGCTGACTTGTTTATGGCTGGCCCGGCAGCCAGCGCTGGGCTGCTGCATGTGTTCCGCTGAGCTCAGCCACAAAGGCTGCCCTCTGACTGTGGGCCGCCTCCTCGGCCTCAGCCTTGGCAACAACAGGGCCTCCCGGAGCTGAAATGCACGTTTTCCCTGATGAAGCTGTTTAACGCAGAGGCCTTAGATTTCTGGCTAGCTGGCCAGCAGAAATCCTGCCGCCCCTTGGTTATCAGATAGCTGGTTGTTACTGCCTAGGCTGGTTACAACCTGGAGAAATGTTGGAGGCCGTTCACTTCACTTAAAGACAAACTGTCCTTTTGCCGTGGGGAACCTCCCACGCCTTAGCCAGCTGGCTTTGAAAGTCTCACAGGGGTGAGTGGGTGCCTGGCTGGGCACAAGTGATCCCCCACCCCTGATGACAGGTGTCCCCACTATCATCTTTGTGCGCAGAAGAGAGTGCCCAAGCACACTGAGAAACCACCTGTGCACGCAGAGCAAGCCAGAGCCCTCTTGGTCTCGCTGGCTCTGCTGGAGCGGGCTGGGGGTTCGGGAGCCCACGTTTGGTGTGGGACTGCAAGCAGCGGCTCAGCCAAAGGCACCTTGACAGCCTGAAGGAGCCTGCACTGAAGCCAGGCACTGAAACAGTCGCGGGCCTGAGGCCAGTGTTTATTGGGTGTTTCCAACAAAGACAAGAGCCCAAGGGCTCCCTGGGGACCTCCATCACAAATAGCACGGCACACATTCCTGTGGCCACTCTGGCCCTTTGCAGGTCTTAGGCAGATCCAGACTGGGGGGCAGGGAGTGCTCACCAAGCATCCTGCCAGCCTGCCTGGGAAAATCAAAGCCTCACGGTCAGAGGCAGACAGGAGGAGGAGCGTCGCTCAGCCTCAGAGAACCATGAAATGCTTTGAACAGAATGGCTCCTCGATTGCAGACAGAAGTGTGCTTTTCTCTTAAACCAGGAACCTGGAATGTGGCCTCTGTGATGATCACAGGCGGAGTCAACACTGGGGTGATGGGAACAGAGCCCAGGCTCCGCATACGCTGTCCAGCTGCCGGGCAGCTGCGGCTGATGAGACCCAGGCCTGGCTGGCTGGCTAACGGGCCCTTGGGAGAGGGGCATTCAGGCACTGTCCCCAGGGGTACCTGCCCAGCTCCGAGGACTCAGCACCGGCTGACCCCAGGGCTCTGCAGGTGTGCACCATGGTTGGCCTGGTCCCCATACATGGACACTGCCTGGGCAACAGGAAGGCGGGTGGCATGGGCATCAGAGCACCTAAACAGGGCTTTTCCCAGGACCTCCTCCCTGGCTCAAACCATGACCTACCTGAGTCCAAATCTCCTCCCCTTCTCATCCCCACACTAACTGCATCTGCAAAGTACAGACGAAGTTTGCTCTTTCTGCATTTGGTGGATATAAAGTCTTTTTTCCATATATAATGAAGCCCACTAATAACACGACCACAATAACATAGTATCAATGGGTCCAAAGGGAGGGGGTTGATTCTTGCCCTCTACGACAGACTCGCCTGCTCAGTCCATCTGCCCCATTATAACACAAGCCCACACTTTTTTGGAGACTTCCAGGTCCTGCTTAGGAAGTCACTGTATTTACTAAGAACCCGAAGTATGCCCAGAAATATGCAAAGCACACAGAGCTCCACCTGCTGCCAGGGCTGCGGTGGTGAGACGAAGCTCTGGTGAGATGCTGCTGGGAAAGAAACTTCAGCCTTGAGGAGCTCAGGTTTTCGATGCCAGGGGTCATTGTCACTCCTCTGTGCTCCCCAAAGTGTAGGGCAGCAGTTAAGGGGGGTGCGTGTGCCCAGGTGATGACATGCAGTCCCCTGCAGAGGTAAGGGGTGCAAGAGCGGCTCGATGGAGAAATGAAGGCAGTCGACTGACCCAGACCTGCCCTCGTTGATAAGCTGCCTCCACACACGGCTCTGGGAAGGGAGACGTGGCCGCGTGGTGGGGGAGGCAGCCGCACCGGATCCAGCTGCTCCCTGATCGCTCGCTCCCCCAGCACCACAGTGTGAGGGATGGGGCGTCCCTGAGTAGCTGGAGACCTGGTCATCGCTACTGTCACTTCAGTGTCACTGTTAGTGACAGGGACTCTCAGCACAGGACTGGCTCCTTGAGGGCCTTGACGCAACTTGGAGCTACAATTCCTGAACAAGAAAGAAACGCATCTTCCCACAGCTTGGGAACAGAAATGACCTCCAAGAGGAGACATCAACTAGGGAGGGTGACAGGAGGAAGACACTGATTTTCCACACTTGATGGTCTTCAGACTTTTCTAGCAATCGCAGTAGAGATGAGACCTAGCTACTCTCTTAGAGGGAGTCTGCGTCACTGTCCCCTGTCCTGGCCTCGCTGGAGGGGCAGATCTCTCCAGATGTGGTGACAAGGCTGCCGTGTCCTCCTCAGAGGGTACTCACAAGCAGACGGGCCAGCAGCCCCCGTCTCTTCCTCGCGAACAGAATCCTGGACATTTAGATGGGCCTGGGGCTTAGAATAGGGGTGCCAGGCCATGTGGAGGGCGGGGAAAGAACATCCCTCACAGACAAGGACAAGCCGCAGGACGGGGACGCCTGCTCCAGGGAAGGACAGTACGAGGGGGTAGAAAGGGAATTTCCTTTGTCACACACTTTGAGAGTAAGAGTAAAGTTTTCCCTCTTTTCAGAGGGCCCAGCTTTAGTCTGCAGGCCAGAACACAACCTGATCGTTTGGAGGATGTGGAGTGGACATTTTGGTGGGCAGGATTTGCAAATGTTAGAGAAACATCCCTGAGATCTTCTTCCCTTTTATGAATCCAAGAAATCTAAAACTAGTTAAAATTTTTGAAAATATTCATGGGTCCATTGGATTCATTTTTGCGGCCCACACCTCCCAGGACATAACTAGGGGTGCTCAGGTTATAACACACGGCACATCAAAGTGTCTTGCAGCTTCTCTCGGCGCCTCTGCACGTGCTGTGGCCACTGCTTGGCCCATACCTCCCCACTCCGTCCTGCACCCTACTCATCCTCCTCGCCTGGGCTGCCGGGCCTCCTGCTCCAGGCCTCCCAGTGGGGTGAGATGGGCATTATCCCTCTTTGTCATAGGTGTGTGGTTAACTCGCCCCTGCCAGGGGAGGCCCAGTGACTGCTTATTGCCAGGGTCCCAGTATGCACTACGGTGTTTGGCATGCAGGCACTCAGAAATGTTTGTTTCGAGGAAATGGAAGCAGAGCTATATAGATCATGCTAGTAATGAAAATATCCGAGCTTGAAAGGTGCTCCACTCCTGCTTGCATAGGTGGTTCCAGGCTTCCAGACGCTGAGCTTCCCCGCAGGTTCTTGCTAGGGCTATTGGGTTCCTGGTCACTGTGGAGGCTGCCCCGCAGTTGCCAGGGGAAACAGCCACTCACAAAGCGCTCTTCTCCAGGGGCCCCTGAACTCCAGCCCTACTCCCTGCTGCCATGGGAACTGTCGTGGTGCCAGTACTGACCTCCTGCCCACCCATGAGACAGCCTATGGCTACAGGATGGGGGCTGGGCCTCTGGGGGATCTAGCCACCCCACTTACAGCTGCTTTTATGGAGAAATGCATTCGAGTTCCAAAACCACCAGCCAATAAATGAACTATTGGAGCACATCCCATGAAACGAAGCAGGCAGGATGGAAAGCAGGAAGAGGAATCAGTTCTCCTTTATCCTTGGAGTGGCCGTTGCGAGGGCTGGGACCGGGGCAGGTGGGTCTGGTCCTGAGAGAGGAGCCTAGTGAGTGTTGTCAGAGTTTACCAATTGGCTTTGAGAGGCAATCAGTGGAATATTTCACAAATGAGGGAATGAGGCTCAGAGAAATTAACCAAATCCATGTTCTCACCTTCCTTGCACCTAGGAGTGGCCGAATGGCTAGCCAATGCAACATGAGGGGAAGTGATGTGGGTCACTTCCAGGCCCAGCCTTAAAAATCTCCCATGCATGTGTCCACACTCTCATCCTCTTCTGGCTGGCTGGAATGGCAGTGACCCCTGGGTGATGCTGGAGATGACCTGGTGGAGAAGATGGCAAAGCCTCCACCAGTCTGAGTCCCTGGATGACTGTGCTGAGGAAGACTGCTCCACCAACCTTGTCTCCTGCCAGGACTATGACCTGAACAAGAAATAAACTCCTAATGTGATGATACATTGAGGTCTATTTGTTACCACAATTAGCCTTCTCTAACCAATACATGAGGACAGTCCTCTCTAGCTCTCGGCTCACAGGTCAGCTCTGGTTCCAGAGCACCTGGCAGAATTTGAGGTTTGCTGGCTAAAGCTGGGTAGGTCCAGAGAAGCTGGGATTGGAGCCGCTCTGCTCATGGTGACAGCTTCTTCCTGTGGTCCAGAGGGCTCCCAAGAAATTGGCTCCAAGAGAGAACGTGAATTGTTCACGTGACATGTTCTCAGGGAGATTATGGATTTGCTGCATGGTGCCTGGTACTTAAAAGATGTTCTATAAACACTTGTTGATGGATGGATGGATGGATGGATGGTTATGGATGAGTGAGTAGATGGATAGATGAATGAGTGGGTGGTTAGATGGATGGATGGATGGGTGAATGGATGGATAATGCCTTCTACTATGGGGCAGGGGAAGGAGGGAGTGTCCTAAATATAAACATGAGAATCTAATTGAGACACCAAGAAAGTAGTAAAGAGAGATGTCTGCTCACTCTGGTGACAACACTCTCCTGCCATATGTCATTGAGTCCAGGTGGGCAAGAGAAGAGCAGGAGACCAGAAGTAGGCAGGCCCAGGAGACAGCAAGTGAGTGGCATAAGTGGCCCCTGCTGCTGGGAATGCTTCCCACCCACTTCCAAACCAGGGCTGGGGTTGACACTTTAGCACATAAAAATAAAGAGTGCCCAGTTAGATCTGGATTTCAGAAAAACAATGAATATCTGCCCCTGCAATATTTGGAACATTCTTATACTAAAAAGTTACTCATTTTTACCTGAAATTCAAAATTAACTAAATGTCTTGTGTCTGATCTGATTACCTGAAGCGAACCTGCCCAGCAAGTGACCTTGTGTGGACAAATTGGGAAGAGACTGGCCTGGGCTGGTCAGAGGCCACTGTTGCAGGGACTCAGGTCCTGTTGTCAGGGTGGTTGGCCTCTTCTGAATGACGAGGAGGTAGAGACCTCCAGCCACTTCATTTGGCCTCTTCCCTGCGCTATGGGAAGTATTCTAAGCATGGAAAATGGCAGGTCTATAAATAGTGGTGTAAATTAGAGCATTCAGAAAAAAAAAAAAAGAACACCCTTTGACCTTCAGTCCACCGGATCTGAAAAGGAAATCCATCCACCCAGCGACTGTTTATTAAATGCAAAACGTGTTTTTTATTCATAATAAGATTTGCAGAATGGGGGCACAAGGGGCCTTTCTGTTTTAACCTTTAGAAAAAGTCTCTGTTTCTTCTCAAGATTCTCAAAACCAACGTCATTCACATGCAGTTACTGTCACTGTCAAAAAGCTGATATAAACACGTCCCTGTCAGCACAGGATTCTTGGTCAGCCCTGTACAGACACTGTTGTTCTCTCCCTTTGCATTCAACACCATTTTAGCTTATTTTCTTGATAGTTCCAGGAGCCATGAGAGAACATTCTAGAAGTTAGGGAAATTCACCTCACCCTTTCCTCCTACACTGGCCACATTACAAGTTCACATTAAAATCTCCAAAGAGAAAAGAAAGGTGAGGAGGCTGAAGGGCTGAGCTGGCCCCCTCCCGAACCTGGAAGATGGGCCACCACCCAGCCCCACGTCATGGCTGGTGTGTGGATGCCGTGTGCATGGCGGGACCAAGAGCTGCACCCAAACATCCACTCATGACGGAACCTCCGTCACAATCACCTTCCCTTCTCACATGTGTCATTTGTCATTGTCCTCTCCACGCTTGCCTCTCTGTAGTCCCTGCCCCACCCAGAGCCAGAGAGGTCCGTGTAAAATGCTGTTCCCTGGCTACACACCTCCCAGCAACTGCCGTGCCCCTTAAAGAATGAATGTCCAAACCCTTTCCTGTGGTCGGAAGTGCACACGATCCAGCCCCTCCGAGCGCCGGTTCTCCCACAGCTCTCGTCCCGCCCCGCAGACACGGCTGCTCTCTGCTCCTGGCGCACACGAAGCTCCGTCCGGCTCGGGGCTCCGCGTTGGCTGGTCACTGGGCCTGGAAGATTCCCGCTGCATGCGGTTGCCTGGCTGCTGCCTTCTCATCCTTCCAGGAACAACTTAAAAGTGGCCTTTCAGAGCAAACCTATGCAACTCCTCTCCCCTCCACCACCTCCCTGCCATCTCAGCTCCCATTTCATTGCAGTCACAGCACCGACCATTACCTCACAAGTTTTTGTTTATTTGTTTATTGTCTGTGTCCTCAAAATAGAATGTAACCTCCTAGCTGTCCTATTCAGCCCACGTCCCCAGTCCCTGGAACAGCAGGTGGCACATGGGAAGCTGTCAATGAACCAGGAATGAATTAATCTGCTGCAGAAACTTCCAAACTTCATTACATTACCAGGCATCAGATCCTCGTGAAGACAGCACACGTGCAACTAACAGCAATCACAGCAGACACCGACCGGGGCTTCTGCACGCCCACGCGCTCCTCTCGCAGAATTCCCGGAATCCTCACGATAGCCGTGCGAATTCTGTCATCTCATCGTCCCATTCACAGATGTGGGCATGAAGCCCAGACGGGAAAGGTAACCCGCCCGCAACCAAGCAGGGTGAGGGATGAAGTCAGGGTCTGCACCCTGCGGCCAACTCCAAACACTAAGCCCTGATCACTCAGCTGTACTGCTGACCCCAAGCAGAGCCCAAACCCTGGCACATAATGGGGACGGTGCACACTGCTTTCCGGAAGATATTCTCTGTGAGTCTTTGGTGATTTATGTTGGTTTCTTTGATACCATTTGTTGAGTTCTGGGAAGATGTTCAGTGTCAGGAGGAAACAAGACCCACTGTGACTTGACGAGAATTAAGAGACAGGCGAAGATAGAAGATGCAGGAAGCCAGTGAAGCCCTCAGTAGACACTGTCGCCTGTGTGCACCCTCCTGTCCTCGTGTCACTCAGTCAACAGACGTTTAGTGAGCCCTGATGCCCCCCCAGGAACCATTCTCGGCACACCTGTCAAGGGGTGGCAAGGTAGGGGATGTGGAGTGTGGAGAACAGGAGAAGGATGCTGCTTTATAGGAGGTGGTGAGGCACGGCCTGTTTGATCCATGTCCTGGACTAGGGTGTTCCCAGCAGAGGGGACAGCAAGTGTAGAGGCCCCGAGGCAGGAATGTGTCTAGAGTGTCCAGAGGATGAGCCAGGAGTGGGCCTGAGACAGAGGAGCAGTGGGGAGGGATGCAGTCAGAGGAGAAAGGGAAGGTGGCACGGGCACTGTAAGGTACTTGCATTTACTCTGAGTTGACAGGAAGCCATGGTTTGACTATACGTGTAGAGCATCACTCTGGCCGCACAGAGACTATGCAGGCTTAAGCCTGAAAGTAGAAGACCAGCTATGGCGGTGGTTGTAACCCCTAGTGGACATTTGGCAATGCCTGGAGACATTTTTGGTTGTCTTAACTCTGGGGCTGGGAGTGCTGCTGGCATCTGGTGGGAGAGGCCAGGGATGCCGCTAAGCACCCCACAATGCACAGGACAGCCCCTCCACAGAGAATCACCCAGCCCAAGATGTCAAGAGTGCCAAGTTTGGGAACCCAGAGTTGGAGGATTACTGCAATAATCTAGCCAAGAATTCACTCGTTAAATAGCTACTGAGTACCTACTGTGTGTCTCTAGAAACTAAAGATAAAGCAACAGGCAAAACAGACGAAGGTCTCTTCCCTCGGGTTGCAGTGCTGGTGCGAGCTTAGCACAAGGTTGGGTGGTGAGAATGGTCAGGTTTTAAAAATGTCTTTTAGAGGTAAAACTGACAGGATTTTCTGAGGATGAGATGTGCAGTGTGAGAGAAGAGGGGTCACAGCCAACCCCAGGACTTCACCCTGAGCCATTGGAACAGCTGCCATTCATCGAGACTGGCCCACTACGAGAGAAAGCGATCGAGGGCGTGGAGAATCAGGGATGTGTTTTGGATGTATTAAGTGGGAATGAAGACAATTGGATGTTGTAGTCTGGAGGTCAAGAAAGAGGTCTCTTTTGCAGGAGACCAAATTTTAGAAATTGCCACTGTGAAGAAGATCACTCGGGAATCTGCAGATGTGCGAGACATCTGTGCAGCAGGCCTGAGCTGCCATCTCTGGGAGGCTGGACTGTGCCTTAGTCTATTTTGCATTGCTATAACAGAAAGCCCGGGCTGGGTAATTTGTAAAGAAAAGAAGCATATTTAGCTCTTGGTTCTGCAAGCTGCGCAAAGGGGCAGGACCCAGGGGCGTCCTTGCTTTGTAACAACCCACTGTCTTGGGAACTAATCTTTTCCTACAAGACCTAATCCAGTCTTGCAAGGGTGACAACTCATTCACTGCCTCATAAGGGTACTAAGCCATTTGGGAGGGATCCCATAATAAGGATACTTCGTACTCCATTCCCAGTAAGTTCCTCATTTCCATCTGAGACCTCATCAGAATGGCCTTTGCTGTCTGTATTTGCATCAGCATTCTGGCCATGACCTCTTAACCAATCTCTAAGAATTTCCAAACTTTCCTTCGTCTTTTTGTCTTGTTCTGAGCCCTCACCAGAATCACTCTTAATGCTCTGCACTGTTCACAGCAACAATCTTTCTCTAGCCTGCTCCCTCAAACTCTTCCAGCCTCTGCCCCATGATCCGGTTCTAAGCAACCTCCACACTTTCAAGTGTCTATACAGCAGCACCCCACTTCCTGGTACCACTCTTTTGTCCATTTTGTGCTGCCATAAAATAATACCTGAGGCTGGGTAAGTTATTAACAGAAGTGCATTTACTGATGGTTCTACAGGCTAGAAAGTACAGGAAGCATGGCACTCATGTCTGCTTGGCTTCTGACAAGGACTTTCCCGAGAAGAGGCAAAATCCAATGGCCTCCTGGTTTTATAACAACCCACTTTCACAGTAAGAACAAATCTGCCCCCGAGAGAATGAATCCAGTTAGGGGGAGCGAGAACTCTCTCACTATCAAGCCATTCACGAGGGATCTGCACCCACGACCCACACCCCCCCCCACGAGGTCCTACCTCCCTGCACCACCACACTGGGGGTCAAACTTCAACATGAGTTCTGGTGAGGACATACCCCGTCCATCCCATAGTAGAAAGGAGCCAGCAACAGAGGATGGCATAGAAAGAAAGCAAGAAGCCAAAAGAAGAAAGTATTTCAAAAACGAAAGAAGTGATCAAACCATGCCAGGTAAATTCTCCCAGGCCAGGAAGAAAATCTAAATACCATCCCATGCCCATTTTCAAATATTATAAATTGTTCTAGGGACCACAACTTGGTCCATTTACTGATAATGCACTAAAGTATCACCAGGGATAATTCAAATTCTCTAGGGGTAATTCAGTCTCTCCAGGAAAATTATTGAGCATTTACTCTGAACAATAAATTAAACGGTTGTTGAGTGAGATGCAAAAATGATGAATAGTTCCTGCCCTAGTTCCTGTCCTAGTTTCTGTCATAGTTCCTGTCCTCATGAAGCTTTCTATCTACTAGAAAAAAATACAGCAACCACAAAAGCTTCTGCAACATCAGAAGAAGGAATTAATCCATCAGTACTCATCACCTACTATATTCACAGCACTATGCTTGTTGCAGAAAATATACAATGGAAATGTAAGACCAACTCTATCCTCATGGAATTTACAATTCAGTTGGGGAGACTAGAGAAAACTCAAAAGAAATATTTAGAGTAGAAATAAAAGCAAATGGGCATAGTGGAGTGTAAATGCACCAGGCGGGGAGAGGGAGCTATTCATGTTAAAAGTGCCTCTTGTTGAACAGTGTCAGTTCTCTGGCCCGGAATGTCTCTGTTGCTATGGTTCACACATGTGGGGGATGGGAGATCCAAGGAAGTTGGGAATCAGGCAAGAGGATGCAAAGAATCAATATATGAGCATGACGACCTCTGAGGAATGTCCCCCAGAGAGCGCTGGCACCCCGCTAAAAGGAGGCTTTTCCTAGATGCTCAGCACCCTCCAGGACCGGTGATACAGTGGGTGAGGCCACCGCGGAGCTGGTCTGTCTTGGCATTGCTTCCCATTCATTAGCTTCCAGCTGCTATTTCCCCAGAAGTAACCAGATAAAAAGAAGTTTTGCATTTCAAATGTTGAGGCTTTGGAAAAATCAATATCCACACCAATTTCCTCCCCAGTTCTGATATAGTAACCCAAAATGCTTCTCAGTTCTGCACACCCAAGCATTATAGTGGGAAGCTCATGAATTTTTATGTGATATAACCAAATCTTCAAACAATGTTGAACGAAGCTGTGGTACTCACGGGAACTCTTTATAGAAGGGGCACGTGATCCTCAAAGGACAAATCAGGCGTTTGCTTGTTTTAGCCTAATGTTAAAGTATGGGCTGAGCAGTACTTAAAGTGGTGGATTTCTGGACATGTGTAGGTGAAATATGTTTCAGTTTATTGCAAAATTTAGATACATTTTTCCATAGAAATTTCAAACAATTTTTAAGATAAATGGGTATAACTTGAGTGGAGAAGAGATAAGAAAAACCATGTATTTTCTTTTTGCACTAATTCTTGAAATACCATTCCATTAAAATTCAAGGTACCTCAGAAGGAAGATAGAAGGCAAAAGTGTTTCAAAAAAATGTCCACTTCTTCATCTCACATAACCTTCTTTGTCAAGTCAGTTTGCTTTAACACCAGTAAGATATTTCTATTACCTTTTCTGTCAACACCACGCCAAAGCCAAAGGAAACATGATCATTTTTGCTTTGGTGCAAACCATATGGGAGTTGTTTATTTTTGAAATAGCAAAGGACCATAGAGTTAGAAATTACCTACAAGTCTTGAAAACTTGTAAGAGCATTATCAGGAAAATTCCTTAAAGTCATGTTTCTTTGGCCAGGTGTGGTGGCTTACACCTGTAATCCAAGCAGTCTGGGAGGCTGAGGCAGGAGGATCGCTTGAGCTCAGGAGTTCGAGACCAGCCTGAGCAAGAGCCAGACCCGGTCTCTACTAAAAATAGAAAAAAATAGCCAGGTGTCATGGCATGCGCCCGTAGTCCCAGCTACTTGGGAAGCTGAGGCAGGAGAATTGCTTGAGCCAGGAGTCTGAGGTTGCAGAGAGCTTTGATGATGCCACTGCACTCTAGCCTGGGCGACAGAGTGAGACTCGGTCTCAAAAAAAAGAGTCATGTTAGTAAACAAACAAGAAAAAGACCTGTATTTTTATTTTTCACAGTGCACATTCTGTTCTCTTTGGGTCCAGTTCTCAATTGGAAAATTCAGAAAAATAAATGACAAATACACAGGATCAATTGACTTCTTATGAATGTGATTTCTCTTACCTGACATGTTTTCCATAAATTAGGACAATGTTGCTGTGTTTTTAGATTAGAAGACCCAGTTCAATAAGTCTGTCTGCGGAAGAGGAAATGAAACATCCTGCTCTGAGTCCCCATTAGGAGGGTGACTAAGGACAGGCAGCTGTCAGGCAGAGCGTCTGGATTCTGAGGGAGCCGGTTAGACAGTGGGGCTGAAAGCCCTGGAGAGTCTGATGACAGTCACAGGGACCTTACCACAACCCTCCCGCCCCACCCCGGCGCAAACAACATGAACAACGTGAGTGTCCACCCAAACACAATTCTGAGAGTAATTTTAAGGTTGTGGAGCCTCCTCACCCCCGAGGTCCAGACCCCATTCCGTAACTATCAGTTCCCATCAGTGTGATTTGGGCTGAAATTGCTTGCTCTCTCTGAGGCTCAATTTCCACCTCTGTAAAATGGGTGTGTGATAATGGTACTTAGCTCATAGGTTTGTGTTAAAGATTAAATGAACGGTTGTATCTAAGCACAATACCTCGCTTGTAATGAAGCTTGGTCATTCTGAGCTGGGTTTTTTTTCCCTGCTTGGGCTATGAGTTTAAGATTCCCTGGTCAAAAAGAATAATGTGTGTATTTTATAGTTTGTCTGTATCAATTATAATAAAAGGAATAATTTGTGTTACAGGTTTTATGGAGTAACAGTTCAGAGTATAGATTTACTTACTTTTGGATTTTCTAACAATATCCATAATTTACTTCAAAATAGTTCAACGTTGAAAATCGAATCACCAGTTTGTATTTGTTGAAGCCTCCACTCTGGGGGCACGTGGTTGTTCTGGTAGAAACTTCACCCTCCAGGGCTGGTCAGCTGGTATTGTGCCAGAAAAACTTGAGCTCTTCAGATCTCAGCCATCGCCTGAGGCTTTGAAAATTAGCATAATGTCAGAAACAGGTTTTGATTGGTGATATGAGACTCAGTATGATGAATAGCAAAAATTAGGCTCTCAATGGTAAAATTAAGGTACTCAAGTTTGGAAGACCAAGTAAAATATTGTCAAAGTCTCCCCCCAGCTCCCCCACCCGCTGCAACCTGTGTACCTGAACAGTCTGTAGGAATCTACTAAGGCCCATGGCCATGCCCCTAGGAATGGCACGATGGATCTATCCATAGGCAGTCCTGTGACCAGCCACTGGCTAGAAGATTTCTGGTTACCTATGCTAAGTCCAGAGTATAAGAGTCCTACCTGGAATATTGTTGTTTCTCCTTCAAAAGGTGGAATCCATCAAGCTCACACTCTTGCATGAACTATCCTGGGCCTGCTTTCTAAAGGAATGTTTGTTTTTAAACAGGTCTATATTTGTGGTAGAATTTTGGCTGAGAATTGCATTCTTAATAACAAGGTTTAGACAAAGCTAACTCTTGTTTAAGGACCCACCTTAAACATCTCAGTGCCATCATATACCCAAAGGAACTCAAGAGCTATGCATGGACCTATTTGCTAAAGTCAGTTCACAACAGCTTTGAGATAAAATAGACTTGAATTAGGGTCCCAGATATGCTGCTTCTTAGCTCTTCGACCTTGGGCAAATGTCCTCACCTATAAAACAAAGAAGTTAATATTATCCACTTAATTGTGTTATTAGAGAATTAAATGAGATAAGATGTATATGATGATTAATTTTATGTCAACCTGATTGGGCTAAGGGATTCCCAGATAGTTGGCAAAACATTATTTCTTAGTTTTTGAGGGTGTTTCCAGAATACATTAGAAATCGAATCAGTAGACTAAGAAGCTCTGCTCTCCATCATGGGCTGGCATCACCTAATCCATTGAGGAGAATTTACTCTCTCTCCCTCTGAGCTGGGATGTCCATCTTCTCCTACCTTTGGACATTGAGCTCCTGGTTTTTGAGCCTCTGGACCCATCTAGCACTTACGCCATGCCACCATGCCACCACCCCTCTCACCCCTGGTTCTCAGGCTTTCAGGCTCAGACTGAATCACACCACCAGCTTTCTTGATTCTCCAGCTTGCAGACAGCAGATCTGAAGACTGGTAAGCCTCCGTAATTATGTGAACCAATTCCCATCATTAATCAATCAATCGATCAATCCCTTTGGCTCTGTTTCTCTGGAGAACCCTGCCTAATACAGTGGACAAAGCACATAGCCCACTCCCTGGCACACAGTAAGAGAGTGATAATGCTTGGTCACATACTATCAAGTGCTTAGGAATTCTTATTTCTTCTTATTATAAGTGGCTTTCCAATGTCTTTTGATTTTCATTTTCCATGATGATTTATACAGAACTATAAATCACAACTGTTCATTGTTGGGCTTCTATGACCTGCTTTGCTCTGGCATTTCTTCTACCTCTCTGACTGCTTCGTGTCCTCCATCCCAAGGCTTGAAGGCGGAGACCTTGCCTCTCATAGTCACTGTTGATGCCCAGCACCTAGCTCCATGCCACAGTTGGGATTTATTTGTACCACGATTCTCCTCAGCACCCAGGCTAAAAACCTGGCATGTGCCTTTACTCTCCCTTGACCTTCCCCACCCCTCCAACCAGTCCTGCCTCCTGTTTGCTGTTCTCTCATAACGTTCCATCTTCCACCCTAATTTTCCATCCCCTCAGCCGCCAGCTTCATCTGGGCACCTTCTTGCATTTGGACCATCCAAATTGTCACCTACCAATTGTCTCCAGCTAGTTTCCTGTCTCCAGTCTAGCTGGTTTTGGTCCTCAAACTATCCTCTATGAAGCTGCTGAATTATTTCTGTTAAAACCCTGCTTTGCACAAGTTACCACACACACACACACACACACACACACACAGACACACACACACACAATACTTCCAACAACTCTACTGAGAGCATCCAACAATCTAACCTTCCTTTCAGGAAATCCTTCACCCCAGTCAAAATGGTTCACTCATTATCCCTGACTGTTCCTAAGCACCTACCCGGGTGCACAGTCCAGCATCTCTCAAATCTTCCAACCAACGTCTCCCTCGATGACAGAGGAGGGTGGCTGTGGCCCACAGCAGGGAAGATGCTTTCGAGTCTCGTGTTTTACAGCAAGAACCCACATGCGCTTTGCAGTTCCATCACATAATAGATTTGTGTTTGTCTTAATATACAAATACGTCAAATTATGGCCACCCTGTAAAATTGGGCAGGTCCAATCTCCAGGATCAGGAAGGCATGCAGGGTTAGGCCCATGGCTTTGTGGAACCTCTAGCTCACCACAGAGTACGATTCCTTTCGCAGTCCCCTGGTACTCCCAGCACCACCGGAAGACTCACCCACCGTCTCTCCTCCTGGCCTCAGTGAAGTCCCTCCTCCCTACCCCTGACGATTTGGGGGCAGCAGTCACTGCCCACTGTAGTCCTGGAGCCCACTCTGCTGGTCCTACAAACTGTAGCTTGAACAACTGACCATCTTTTCATAAACAATTCTGTTCCCCCAAATAAAAGGGAGCCTCGTAGTGACAAGGACCCTCTGTCGCACCGATGTTTATCCCTCGGGGTGCAGCACAGCGCTTTGAACACGAACAGCCATCGACAGTGAATTCTGTGCTTCTCATATGCTTTAAAGTGCCTCTGTAATGTTTTCATTTTACATTGATTTTTTTTCTCCTGTTTTCTCCTCTTTATTTCCTGCCTCTCCTCAATGGCATTTCCTTCTCCTTCCTCTGGTCTGCGTGACCCTGAACACCGAATCTTCTCTCAGTGATGGAGATTTCTGATGCCATGCTTTAAAATGTTTCAACAGAACAAAGAAAAGCTTAAAAAGAGTAATAAGTATGGGGGTGGGGAATCCTAATAAATAATGGCTCCATTTTTTTCCTTTTTCTTTGTCTTTTTTTTTTCTTTTCTGTTTTTTTAGCATTTCCTCAAGGCCAGACCCTGTACTCAGCATTTTATTTGCCTGGTTTCATGATAACACACCAGTTGGGAATCCCTCACTGAGGTAAAGTGGAACATTCTAGAAAAGTACACAAGTAACTCTCAACATACAAACAACTCACTTCCTTTCTCTGCCTGATCGCCCCCATTTAATTTCTCACCAATAGCCCCACCACACAGGAAGAACGAAGGCAGGGAACTCGCGAAAGGAGGGGCTTTGAAACAATGAGGTGAGGTTCAGGCATTAGCGTTGTCCCCATTAACCCAGGTGCTTGAAAGGGAGGTGGAAAGGATGAATCACAGAAGGTCACTGTAGCTGTTTTTCTTTCAGCAGGCACCCACTGCACATGCGCACACCCTTTCTCCTGACCCCTTTCCCGGCCTTCTTCTGAAGCTGAAATTACAAGAATCATGCAGCCATATGGCGTCAATCACAGCAGCCAGCACCCTTTTAATATATCACTGGCCGATGCACTGGTAAGTTAAACTATAACTGGGGAGTGTTTTAGTCCATTCAGGCTGCCGTAACAAAATACCATAGATTACGTGGCTTATAGACAGCAGCACTTCACTCCTCACAATTCTAGAGGCTGCAAGCCCAAGACAGGTGCACTGGCAGATTGAGCGTCCGGCGAGGCCTGCATCCTGGTGCATAGATGGTGCATCTCACTGTGTCCTCGCTTGGTGGGAGGAGTAAATGGGCTCCCCTTGGGCCTATTTTATAAGGACACTAATCCCATTCACGAGGACTCTGTCTTTATGACCTAATTGTCTCTCAAAAGGCCCCACCTCCTAATACCACCCCGTTGGGGGTTGGGATTTCCACATACGGATTTTGGAGGGACACAAACATTCACACCATAGCAGGGAGAGATTATGTGATTGGTGGGCCATGACCTCCTGGCTCCAGGTAAGAATAGAAATTTCCAGACAGTTGCTGTGGCCACATTCTCGTTGCCATATCACTGATGTTGAAGACCCAAATGTATATGCACTAAACTAAGTAATCGTGCATCAAATAAATGCTCATTCTTTTGTCTTCTTGTTGATTGGCTGAGTGGCTGTTTATTAGTTTAAATTCTGAGAAGGCTTCTATTTCATTATGTTTATGCAGTGGGACTTCATAGCAAGTCCATTTTGCAGCAACTTTTTCAACTTATTAAGGTCAATTTCCATTAAAATTTGTTTCTAAAAATTATCAAAAGAAAGGCAGAGTCGTTGCCTTTCTTTAGATAGACCACCTGATTTTCTTGAAGCATGTCCTAATTTCTTTTAGGCCAAGTAAGAGTGTGCCAATTTGCAGAGCTGCAGTCAATTTTAATAAATATGCTTCATACAGACAATATGTGCTACCTATCAGCACGGCATCTAAGTGCTTAGCAGGGATAACAAGAAAAAAGGAAGATAAACTTCTCTTGGGACTGTGGTCTATTAGTGTGTCAAGCCAAATTTTTAATTTGGAGAGCAATTCTGCAGAAATGAACAGAAACTCCTCTCTAAACATTTTAATAAAAATAACCCCCCGAGCCAATATGCAATTGAGTGCATTGCTTTCTAGTAATTTCATTTATACAATAGCTCCACAAGCTGTTTCTCTCTCCATATTCAGATAACCCTAGTCTCTAGGGTGACTGTAAAAATGATATTTCAATAATGCGCCACATCTGTGATCAGAAATACTTGATGAAACACCCTCATGATCATATGGTAACAAGCTTCAGAGAACTATTTTCCGGATTTAGGCAGGATCAGTTTATTGATTGTGGTAACTTTCATTGGCACATTTTGCAATATTGCCTTCAAGAAATCATACCTAAAGATGAGTGCTTGGAAAGAGGTCAACCTTTATTTCAGCGGTGAGGCCTTGCCCGCTCCCATGGGACTTACAGGTCAACGCTGTCCTACAGGAATATAATTCGAGCTGCACATGTCATTTGAATTTTTCTAGTAGCCACATTAAAAGTACAAGGAAACACATGAGAGAAATTCTAATAATGAATTTTATTTAACATTGTATCCACAGTGATTACCATTTTAGTGTGTAATTAATATGAAAACATTATTAATGAGACGTTTTTCATTCTTTTTTTTTTTTGTATTAAGTCTTCAAAATCCAGCGTGCATTTTACATTTACAGCACATCTCAGTTCAGCGGAGCCACATTTCACAGGCTTAGGAGCCACTGTATTGGGTAGTGCAGCTCTAGAGCAAAAATCTCCTGAGGACTGGGTGTGGTGGCCCACCCCTGTAATCCCAGCACTTTGGGAGCCTGGGGTGGGAGGATCACTTGAGGCCAGGAGTTCGAGACCAGCCTAGGCAACATAGCCAGACCCTATCCCTGAAAAAAAAAAAAAAAGTCTCCTGAAAGGGTGGTCTGCAACCTTCTGCATCAAGAAAAACCTGAGCGTCTTAACAAAAATATTAATTCCTAGGCCTTATTCCTGATGCATCTCTGGGGATAGTGCTAAAGAATTTGCATTTTTTAAAACAAGTTCCATAGCTGATGCTTTGCTTGCTAAAGTTTGAGAACATATTTTAGGCTCGCTGTCCCAAATTTGCTTATAGCCTATAGCCAGCACCACCACAACCACCGTCAGTCCCACCATGTGGTCACTCGGACATGCGGACACAATCGTATCACCCAGTTCCTTCTTTCATACATTCATCACGTATTTATTGGGCATCGATTGCATGTCTAGCCTAACGAAATAGGCACAGCCCCTGACCCTTGGAAGCTTACGTTCTAGTGGAGGAGGCAGACAGCGAACAAGCAAAAGGGTACACAAATGACCTAATTTCAGGTGGGACAAGTGCAGAGAAGAGAAGTCAAACAAGGATAGCAGACAGTGGGGCAGAGGAGCGCAGGCGAGGTGTGGTCGGGGAGGGCTGGGAGAGGAGGCGCACGCCTGCTGCAGACACAGAGGAAAAGGAGAGAGGGGCCGCAGGGGTCTGAGGAGAGCTCTTCGTTGGAGGCCAGGCGTTCGGAGGCTCCCAGGTGGGAGCAGCACCGAGGGCAGTGTGGCTGGAGCCTGCTGGAGAAGGGGAGAGAGAGGTGGGACTGGATCTGATGCCCCAGGGCCAGCGCGGCCATGACAAGGTGTGCGGGGCTTATCCCCAGAGCAGTGAGATTCCCTGGTGGGTTAAGCAAGGGCATGCGGCACAACGTCTGATGGAGGCAGCTCTGGAAGTCGTCCAGGAGAGCGAGGATGTTGGCCCAGGCAAGGGCGACCGTGGTGGGGATGGCAACAGGGGAGGAGTGGCTGTCGATGGCAGGGCCGATGGGGCTTGCGGATGATCCCGTACTGGTGGGAGGGAGGAGGGGGTGGAGCAGAGCCCCTCAGTGTTGGGCCTGAGCAACCGAGTGACCCGTGGGACATTTACCAAGGTGGCGCTATAGTCCGAATGTTGGTGTCCCCCCAGAATGCATGCTGAAACCCAACCCCCAGTGAATGGGATTAAGAGGTGAGGCCTTTGGGGTGATTAGGTCATGAGGGTGGAGACCCCCTGAGTGGAATCAGTGCCTGCTACAGTTTGGATGTCTGTTCCCTCCAAACCCCATGTTGAAATGTAAACCCCAGTGTGGGAGGTGGGACCTAGTTGGAGGTGTTTTGAGCCATAGATCGATTAATACTCTCCCTCGGGGGCGAGTGAGTTTTCCCTCTACTCTAGTTTCCTCCGCAGCTAGTCGCTATACACAGCCCGGCTCACCCCTCCGGCTCTCTCTTCCTTCCTCTCTCCCCACGTGATCTCTGCACACGCCGGCTCACCTTTACCTCCCGCCAGGAGTGGAAGCAGCCTGAGGCCCTCCCCAGACGCAGATGCCCAATCTTAAACTTCCCAGCCAGCGGAACAGGGAGCCAATTAAACTTTTTTTAATAAATTACCCAGCCTCAGGTATTCCTTCATAGCATTGCAAAATGGACCAAGACAGTGCCCCTTATAAAAGACTCACAAGGGAGCTCATTGTCCCCACGAACCACATGGGGACACGGAGAGAAGGTGCCATCTGGGAGCCAGAAGGCAGGCCCTCCCCAGACACTGAATCTACCACACCTTGACCTCCGATTTCCAGCCTCCAGAGCTCTGAGAAGTAAATTTCTGTTGTTCCAAAAGCCATCCAGTTTATGGTGTTTTGTTACAGTAGCCCAAGCTGACCAAGACAGAGGAGGAAGGTGTGAGGTGGGGGGTGAATATAAAAACCCAGTTGCACAAGGTATCTCTTTGCAGCCAGGGGGATTCTCACGAATTAATCCTATTCTAGTCAAAGTGGAGGGGAGGGAGGAGCTCACTTGTCACATGTCTCACTTCATCTGTTCTCTCACTGCACCCTTTCCCACAGGGGACAGAGAAAAGGTTAAGACAGTTTCCTGCCTTCAGGAGGTGGAGGAAACCCCAGCCTCCGTCTTCATGGACTTCCCTAGCAGGAGTTCGCATGCCCATACACACCTGCATCCTACCCTGCTTCTGCCCCAGGAACCCGCAGTATCACATCCACTCAGCTCCTTTTGGCTCTTTGGAGACTGGAAGACCAGTGACGTGGGCAGAATCTTAAAATGACCCCCCATTTCCCATCCCCCTGTAGGATCCCCGCCCCTGGAGTGTGAGCAGGACCTGGAACATGATTTCACTCCTTTCACTAAGTTACGTCATAAGGTAAAGGTTAAGGGACTTTACAGATGGAATTAAGGTCCCTAATCAGTTGACTTTAAGCTCACTCTGGGTGGGCCTGGCCTCATCAGGTAAGCCCCAACAAGGGGGTCTGAAGGTCACAGAAAAAGCACCAGTGATGCTCTCCTGTTGGCCTTAAAGACATAAATGGCCATGTGATGGAGAAAGCTGTGTCAGCCACAGGACTTCTAGGAGCTGAGGCTGTGGGCTTTGGTCCTACAGCTGGGAAGGACTGAATTCCACCCGCACCCAGGAAGCTGGAAGAGAATCCTGAGCTTCTGCCAGATCTCGCCTCTGGCGGACACCTGTTTACAGCCTGGAAGACCAGGGGCAGAGGGCCCTGCCAGGCCGTGAGGACCTCTGACTCGTGAAAACTGTCGGATAAAAATATCTCTTGTTTTGGACCCCCAAGTTTGCAGAAATTTGTTATGCTGCAACAGAATGCTAGTTCATTAAGCTAGTAATAATGGCTAACTTCTATTCAGCAGTTATAAATATTTTCAGTTGCTTTACCTCATTATTTCTCACAAGGACCCCATGAGCTTGGCACTATTACTGTCCCAATTTAACACATGAGAAACTGGGGCTCAGGGAGAAGTCTCGGAACTGAGGGGGAGCTGCAGCAGGGCTTCGGCCCCACGTCTGCAACTCTGAAGTTTGACCATTACTCAGTGCTGCCTCCAATGGGGGCGGGGTCCCTCTTCAGGAATTCTGCCCCTGAGACCCTCCTCTTCATCATTATGAAGTCTGCTATACCCTTCCCCACTCAGCGCCCTCAGCCACGCACTCTGCCCCCACCCCGGGCCCCGCCAGGCAGACCCTCTGATGGGCCATCACGACGTTTTCCCTCCCTGCCCCCTCAAGGTACGGTGCCATGGTCAGTTTGGATGGCATGGCCTCTGGGAGCTAAGATGTCCCCGGCTCCACTGGGCGTATTCCAGCCTAGCCCACTCCTGGGGTGACTGATTCAGCATGGTTTGCCCAGGACCATCCCAGTTTTAAAACTGAAAGCCCCATAGCCCAGGAAACCCCTCCATCCCAGCAAATTGGGATGATTGATCGCCCCACCCCCTCTAAACCAAGCCCAGGTGTGTGATCCCTGGGGGTCCTTTCATCCTGCAACTTGCCATGCCTTCGCCATCACCAAGAACGCCCAGCTTGAATAGAAGAGCCCAGCTCTGTAGAGAGAGTTCAGAGCAGAGGCGACTGTCCTGAAGCCAAGAAGCTCCTGTTGGATGGGGTTTGGCAGCACAAGCTCAGGAGGGGCTTCAGCCTGGACCATCAGACTGGGAAGCCAGGGCCATTTGGGGCCTTTCCCTTGAATTGAGAGATGCTCCTGCCTGCACATCACACGAGGCACACTGACTCAGACCTCAGACCACGCAAGGCTCCATGCTCTATCAGCTCTGCTCCCCAAGCGGGCGACTCGGGGAGAGCTGGAGAAGGTTCTACATCCTTCCTAGGCTTGTGATCATCCCGACACTCACCTGAGAGATGAAGGGACGCACCTACTGCTGGTTGCCTCCATTGAGGGCTCAGTCCTGCTGATGTTGACTTCCCTAAAAGAGCTGGCTTCTCTGTTGGGTGTCCTAGACTCTTAACGATGCCCTGCCATCTTCCAAGTTGTGCGCTTTGTGCCAAGTGGCACCCAGTGTGACAGTAGTTGGATCACTACAGATCTGTCCACAATATGAGAAAGGGCTCACATCACATATTTTATTAAATGCAACCAGCTGGTGACTCATGAGCTCATTCATTCATTTATTCATTTGTTCAGCCAGTATTTGGGGGCACCTCCCGCGGGACCCATTATCTCAGGCTCTCACAGGGAATGGCAGCACATTTTAGACTGCATGACACAGTAAGTGCCAGGCACAATGCTAGCATATAAAGATACCAACTTATTCTACACGGGTGTAGCTGGGGGGCAGTGCATGGTCAGTAAAAGGTCCCTAAGGAGTCTGTCCGTAGGAAAGATAGCATATTTTTATTATCATCATTTAGGTTGTGTGCGGAAAACACACTGGTTGCATGTGACTATAGAGATACACCCACAACAACCTCACAACCCACAAAACACTCAACCGTCAGCCTAAAACATGTCTCTGCATTTTATTTTAGGAAAACATAAATCTGGTCACAAAACATCTTCGGAGAGCAAGATAGTCAAGAAACACACGGAACAGATCTGAGTAACAAGACTGGGGCCGTGGCCACGTTCGAGGGGGCGGAGCTGACACGAAATTTTCTTCTTCTCGGAAAAGCAAGGTTAACTCGAGCTGTGCAGCCCAGATGGCCGTGAGATTTACAGCTACCTAAAGAGGAGCAGAACCCTGTCAAGGGCTGAGTTACGATGACTTCTAGGAATTGATTACATGAGAGCACCAGCCCGGCATCCAGCAGAGAGTCAGGGAATGAGAAGGAGCGGGGAGATGGTGGTGGTGATCGCCTTTATGTAGTTTTCAAAGTCACTTCCGAAGAAAAGGATGAGGTAATAGTTGAATATACCAGCGAGGGACATGAGGAACAGGAACAGAATGATGCGTTTCCCAAATATGTAGCCAGGGGTGCTGGAAAAGAAGGAAAAAGAAAACTGTAGATGCAGCACAAATGGCACCAACTTCACAAAAAATGCGAAATTTTAGACACATGGGGTTTAAATTATAGCTCCTTTTACTCAACAGTGCTCCATTTACCCATCTACTGCATGTGAAGGATGGAAGTGTCCTAGCTATAATTAGTCACTGAACACATTTCAAAACCAAGCTAAAAGAATCTACACCTCAAAACCCACCGCCGCCAGGGCTCTGCCGTACCCGTCCCTCCAATCTCCGCACTCCAGCTCCGGGGTGGCCTGAGGGTGGCGGGGTCTGCTGGTCACCAGGCATTCTGACGGGGGATTAGGCCCCTCCTTCTTGCGCCCCTACAAGGCCTGTGCTGGTGGCCGGGAGTATAACGCGGGACTGTTAGAAGTGACGGTTTAGATGAGCCATAAAGCTGGTGGGATCTAAAAGGTGCTTCAGCACCTGCGGGTTCAATCTGTCGTCCTGGGGCTGCCCGGGAACAGCTCCCATCCACATCCCTGAGAGCCCAGCAGTGGAAGACAGGCCCCTACATTTTTGAGTGGAGGGAGAGTTACTTTTTAAATACATTTATATCCTTCTCTCAAAGCCTCTAAATCCATAGCTGCTTAGGCAGATCACCAGCTGGGGTCAGGAGGCGTTTCCCTGGTGAGATGTGACCCCCTAATGGCACGCAGAGGCTGCCCTGCTTCTACCTTTCCTCTGCAGAACCCTCCTCTGACGATTCTGGCCAGGCCACTCTGAATGGCGCCGAAAGTCCAGTCAAATGACTCGTTCAGGCTGTTAGTGAAGACCCCAGCAAGGGCGTCCTTTGGCAATCGGGACTGCACCATGAGAACAGCCAACTAAGCTAAACAGGTGAGTTAACGCTGCTGAATCCTGTTTCTTACTACAACCAGAGAGAGCAGAATTTGGCAACCACAAGTTTAACGTAGAAATGTTATCTATTTGACAGGCACCCCAAATGTTCCTAATGTAATGCATGATTTTCCTACAGCAAGAGTTTGAAAGTCACTCAAGCAGTGAAGTGGCGAGCTCCTTACTCCTCAAAGTGTGGTCCGTGGACCAGCAGCAGCAGCATCTGTCGGGAGCTTGTCAGACATGGAAAATCTCAGGTCCCTCTCGGACCTAGTGAATCAAAATCTGTATTTTGACGAGCTCCCCACAGGCCACAGTCAAGTCTGAAAAGCGCTGCTACCCGACACTCTCTGCTCCATGGCCAGCCTTGTCCTTCTCCCCTTGGTTTCATGTTCACGGTCACATTCATGAAGTAAGGCAGTCTATCTCCTTATTAGGGGAATAACTGGTCCGCAAAGAGAATGCTATGGGCTGAATCCCCCCAAAATTCATATGTGGAAGTCCTAACCCCCACTACCTACGAATGGGACTGTATTCAGAGACAGGGTCTTTAAAGAGGTAATTAAGGTAAAATGAGGTCACACGAGTGGACCCTAATCCAATCTGACTGGTGTTTTATAAGAAGAGGTGATCAGGACACAGACACACTCAGAGAGAAGACCAGGGGAGAAGGCGGCCGCCTGCAAACCAAGCAAAGAGGCCTCAGGAGAAACCACCCCTGCCAACACCTTGACCTGGACTTCTAGCCTCTAGGTCTGTGAGAAAATACATTTCTGTTATCTAAGCCTGCAGTCCCCAACCCCCTGCCCGGTACTGGTCGATGACCTGTTAGGAAAGAGGCCACGTAACACTGCCTGAGTCCCACACCACCCTCCCCTACCCACGACACCTCATCCCACCCCCCACCCCCAGTCCGTGGAAAAATTGTCTTCCATGAAACCAGTCCCTGGTGCCAAAAAGGTTGGGGACCGCTGATTTAAGCCACCTAGTCTGTGGTACTGTGTCACAGCAGCCCGAGCAGACTAACACCGAGAGTCACCTGCTCATGCTGGTGAAGGAAGTGAAAAGAAAATGAAGGTGCCCAAGGAAGGGATTTTTTTTTTAGCCAGAAAACAGAAGATTCAGATAAATTAAATAGTGAAAAGTCAAATATTGTGGCAGCTCAGATTTGTCACAGGAATGAGGCCACCATATGCTCATTATGGAAACAAGAAAAAGTGATTTGCGAAGCCTTTTTACACTCAAGATAAAACCGTAGTGAAAAATGAAATGGCGGTGCCTTCTGATGAAAGAGTGGCGTTCTTGGAGCTAGGTAGGATTTTTCAAAGGTCTCCAAGCTTATTGTGCCCACGGGAGACAGGACTGTGGTTCTCTAACTCTGCCCGGGCAATGCACAGCCTGTGGAAGGCAAGAATGCAGTCTCAGACTCCCTCCCGCACAGGGCTGTGAATGGGGCCCCAGGCTGGGCACTTCCGTAGATGGCATCTTTGAGTCTCTCAAGCTTGGAGAAGGGGCCGCAGCCCCGGGAGGCGGGCAGGGCGTGTGCCGATGGAGACCTGCCCCGGGCTCAGGCAGAGCCACGGAGAACCTGAAATGAGGCAGAAGGATAAGCTGGGGGCCTAGACGGTGCACACAGGATCATTAGCCCTCGAACCATCAAGACACCTCTTTTATTGTTTCTAAAAGTTGATACATAATTCTCTCTAACTGGGTGGGGAAGGTCAGAATTAAATTATGAACCATCTGTTGGGGCCAGGTGTTTTATATCCATGACTTCATTTAATTCTCACAGCCACTCTGTGAGGGCATGTTATTAACCTATTTTCTAGCAGGGGAAACTGAGAGCAGAGAGGTCACGTGATTTGCCTAAGGTCACACAGTCGGGAAGAGACAGAGTGAGAATTCAGACCGGCCTGTGAGAGGCAGGAGTCCTGCTCTCTGCACCACACTGACTTCCTCGTCTCCTTCACACTCTGAGACTAGGAGTGAGTTATTAGTTTTGAAACAACTGCACCCTCCACAGGCAGCATGGAACTTACATGAAAGCATAAAAGTGGCATTAGGCTAGTCAATGCTCATCTCGAATGCGCCAAAACGTCTAGGATGCGGCGCTGTAGCGTGGAAGCTGGTGCACCTGAGCACCTGGAGACCTGAGTCCCAGCCCCCGCTCAACCCTCTGTGTGCCCCCTGCCCCTCCAGTTCTTCATGTGCACAAAATACGAGGTAGGAACAGAAAACATTAAAGTCCCTTCTGGTTTTAAAATTCTGTTCTTTTCAACAGGAAAATGTCACTTCGAACCTGGTGACTTGTAAAGGAAATAAAAATTGTTAGTTCTGTGAGGGCAGGATGTTGTCTTCTCTGTTCACCCACGCGTCTCCAGTAAATTAGAGCCTCCACAAATATTTCTCAAATGAATGAATCATTCTCAGAAAAGAGGCACAAACAGCCTCCAGTGATTCCCAAACTCCAGCGTGCACAAGATTCACCTGGAGAATGTGTTAAAATGCAGATTCCTGGGCCTCCCAGGCAGAGATTCTGATTTAAGTCCAGGTGGGGGCCCAGGAATCTGTATTTTCAATAAGCACCTAGACGATTCTAATATAGTTGTTTTGGCAGGGGAGACACGCTCAGGAATGTCTTACCTACCCACTGGACCAAGAATGACACCAGAACTGCTGAAGTGGTCAAGGCCAAAGCAACTTCCAGGAAGTAGCAAGAGATGATCTGGAGCTCACCAGAGAAATTTAGGGGGGAAAAGATCTCATTGAGCAGTATCCTTTTCAGTTAGCGAGGTCAAGGACAAAAGCAGGTCCCAAGGGCATTAGATGTCTACAGAGTCCAGGTGTGACACAGCCCAGGGACAGAGAGGCGACCTAGAGAGGAGGTGGGCCGCAACAGAAGAGGGTATTATCAAGTGGTTTCTAGAAGGCAGAGTTGAAAATCCCCTTGCACTTAACCGAGAGCCCCTCAGGCTTGTGTCTGTTAGGCTGTATTTTGGTCTCAGGCTCTGACATTTCTTCCAGTATCTACCATTTCTACTGAGGACAACTGCTCAGAACTCTGTGTTAGAAAGGATTCTGAGGCCAAGTTTGGTGTCAGCGAGAAAGAGCACCACGATTCATCGGCGATGCCTACCACGGCTACAGGGGAGGGGACGAGGGTCTAGAACCCGCACAGACAGTGGGCTAAAGGGCTGGTGGGATCTTCCTGTTATCATCTAATGAAGGAGACCAGCGAGGGACTTAAATGGTCAGGCCATTTACATTCCAATGAGGTCCAAAGAAATCTAATATTTCTAAGAGTTCTTCAAAGTCTATATTCTTTTGTTTATTTTTGCCACCTCTGTTCATTCCCTAATAGGGATTAGTTAGTGAAACCTTTACAATTAAAACGGCCTGCAGGTAGGTGGACAAATTATGTCGTGCTCCGCAGCCTGTCTCAGAATTAAAGCCACTGAAGGACCCACAGCAGGTGGTGACAGCTGAAGAGAAGAGGAGTGACTGAGCCGATCCCTGGGACTCTGGGGGAGGAAGATGGGGCCACACCAGGAGCCAGCACAAGACCAAAGACCCTCTTATTTCATTGCTAGACACTCCTCCCGCTCACCTGGGGAAAGACACAATAGAGGTTTTGCAGGGTAAAAGAGAATAAAGAATGTCATTTTGGACAGTGTTGATGAGAATAAGAGCGATAACGGAATTGTGGTGTTAGAGAATAAATAAGAACGCCACTAGAGAGGAAGGAAGAAAGAGACAGCAAGGGACAGAATTGCCGTAAGAACAGTCATTGTTTTCCCGGCGGCAGCCCAGCTCACAATCTGAGCCCCGCAAGTCCTTGAGCTTCGCAAGCTCCCAGCTTCCCCAGATGTATCGCTCTCACCCGCCGACCTCCTGAGGATGTCACTGCCTTTGTCACCGCTGAAGGATGCTATCCAATTAGAGAGCCCATTAGCCACCAGAGAGGGGTGCTATTGTTAAAGATAGGCACAGGGGGCAGCAGCCTCCCAGCCGGCAGCCCTGGCGCGGGGCCCCACTGGTCCGCCAGGAATTCCCGTCTCTCAGGAACTGGTGGCGTGCTTTAACTCAGACGTCTCTTCTGCAAGTACCTTCCTTTATTTTGCTAAAATTCAGATTTCCCAATCCAGGTGTCAGGACAGTACGGTGCTGCTCCGGGGCTTTCTGTCTGGCAACATCTATAAACGACGCAATCAGTGGCGGCTCTGCTTGGCCTCACAGGCTCACGGAGGCATCTCCTTTTCTCAGCATTCTTGCGGAGGGGCCCTGGAAGATCTGTTACTCCAGCAAACTTACCGCAAGGTGCAAGCTTTAGGTCTCATTTCTCTAGACGAACAATGAAATGTTGTACTCATAGGAGGCCTGGGAAGCCAGACACAAAGTCACCCCAGCCCCAGACTCTGAAGGGTGGGAGTAGACGGTGTGGAGTTGCCAGGAATGCGCGGCACACTTTGAAATCAACAGCATACGGAGGAATTTTTTTTTTTTTTTTTTGAGACAGGATCTCACTCTATCTCCTGGGCTAGTGCAGTGGTGTCATCATAGCTCACTGCAATCTCAGACTCATAGGCTCAAGCGATCCTCCTGCCTCAGCCTCCTGAGTAGCTGTGACTACAGGTGCCTGCCACCACGCCCAGCTAATTTTTTCTATTTTTGGTAGGGACAGTGTCTCACTCTTGCTCAGGCTGGTCTCGAACTCCTGACCTCAAGCAATCCTCTTGCTGCAGCCTTTCAGAGTGCTAGGGATTACAGGCGTGAGCTGCCGTGCCCGGCCAAGGAATCTTCCAATGAGAAAACTAGGCAAGTCCACCAGCTGTATTTTCAGAGCCCTAAAAGTTCAGGGAGACAAGGAGGAGGACTCCTAATCAGCCTCCCCCTCCCACCCGAAGTGCTCCTACAGAGCTATAAATGCCAGTCAGAACATTGTTTTGAATTATCACATTTCCTGCTCAAAAAGCGTGAATCACTCTGTGGTTCTTCAATAATCCCAGTTACCTACCTCTGAGTTCTCTCTCCCAGGTAGCCGACAAAATACTTTTGCCTCACAAACAAGTACATCAGTCCAGCAAAGGCGGCAGGAACTAAGTGGAGAAGTGAAAACACCTGTGTTAGCTTCACAGACACCAAAATACGCTATGTTAGCACAATATTAATGCGGTTGTTATGCAAGCAACATTGGCCACACAATCTAGCAGAGGACACAAGTTCTGATGGTTGAGGCTGACCTGCAGTTCAGAGAAAAGCCCTAGGGCTGGAAGAAACCTGAGAACTTTAATAATAGTAATATTACCTTATAGCGGCATCGTGGCAGAGTTTACAAAGTATTTGCTTATCCATCATCTAACGTGAATGCTTTCAACATAGCCAGCACCAGTATTTCTACTTCTGGATGTGGAAACGTGGGCTCGGTGATCAAAGAGAGGCTTCTGCAAGGGTGGCAGCTGGTGAGAGCTGGTAACCCCAACTCTGTGGATGGTTCTCTCGAGGCACACCCTTCACCCCCGAGCCTGCCTGCAGCACAGTGCTCAACCTCTCCCGGGCCCAAGTGCTGCTGTTTAGCAAAGGTCTCTAGGGAAGGAGAGTCCGTTTGCATTCTAGGTCTTCGGGAAACCGCCAGGGGCAAGGCACCAATAACCCCGTGGAGTCCAGGATGCTTGAGCCGAGAGTTAGAAAACCCAGCTCCCCTGGGACTAGTGCATCTGGATAGGTACTTAATTTATTCTGCATCTGGACAAAGGGCTGATTACAGTTTTCCTACCATTAGAAATTAGTGTGGGGTGAAATAGGACTATAGATATAAAAAGCAGTTTGAAAACCTCCAAGCATTTTTCACATACCAAATTAACTGCCATCTACAGAATACTTTACACCTGCTGGGCATGGCTCCTGGCATTTTGGGAACTTAGGTCTGCAATCCTCCCAGCTACCTGGTAAGGAGCATGTGACTGTCACCATTGGACAGATCAGGAACTGTAGGCTCAGGCCAAAAGATCTATGAGGACAGCTGTCTTTTCCTAGATCATCTCCATGCCTGACATAGTGTCTAGCACATAGGTACTTTCAAAAAAACAGTTGTCAAGTGAATGAAAAAATCAGGCCAGTGGAGAGGTGGATTTGAAACCAGGTCTTTCTGATTTCAAAACTTTATTACCACCACCATCAATAATGACATTTACTGAGCTTCCATTGTTAGGTCGAACCACACAGAAGTGCCATTTTTGTGGGTCATAAACTGTTGGATATTGGCCATTTCATCTGGCTCAATCTGACATATGCCAAGCCCTGTGTCAGGGGCTAAATGCACATTATCTCCCTTAAGCATCATAGGGACTCTGCTAGGTAGACGTGGTCCCATTTGACAATGAGGAAACCGAGGCTTAGGAAAGCTGAGCAAGGCTGGGGGTCACACACCAGCAATGAGCATCCTTGGATTTGCCTCTGAGCTGTCACTCCCCAAAGCCCACTTCTTTGCACAACTCCACCTGCCTTCCAAAATACTCTCATCATATGGCAGACAAGAAAATTGAAGCACAATAGAAACCGCTTGTGACGTTCATCCTATTCTCTGAAATCACAAAATTGTCACAATTCTCAATTTGCTTTGGACAAAGTTTTTCCTACATTGTCCCTCATGAATGATTCTGCTCCAAGGCACTGGCCCATTTCTCTTTAGATGGGAATTAAATCCAACATGAGCTAATAGCGATCACGGGTGGAAAGTGGCCACACTCACTGCCCCTCTGCAGGGAGTGGCTCCTGTGGGGACCTGGCTGCTGGGAACACAGAAGGGTACAAATCCAGGCTCTGGAATTCTGACTTTTGAGCAGGCCACTCATCCCTCCGGGGTTGGGATCCTGCTCTGTAAAGTGAAGGGTTTGGGCTGGAATGATCTCCGGGGTTCCTTTCAGCTAAAAAAAATTCCGGAATCGTCTATATTCATAAGAAATTGCAATAATCAACCAGGGTTTACTGATGTTTTTGTTCCCTGGCAATCCCAAAGCTTATTTTGACAAGAATGTGCATTTTCAGGGCTCAGAAACACCTTCAAACTCCTTTTGTATTTATCTGGCTAGAGCAACTCTGCATTCATCTAGATCAAATATCGGCTAAAACATAAAAGGAATCATAACTCCTTGTATAAGCCTACTTTGACTTGAATTTTCAAGTAATGCCAGACATGTTTCTTATTTAACTCGAGATAGAAAATGGAACATAAGTGGTGAGCTTCCTGACAGCCCTCTAAGCACAGAAGGAGGCCACATGGATTCCTGCTAGTGGTGTCCACTGCCCCGCCTCCCCTCAGCTCTCCGTCACCTGTGCCTCATTCTTCTCCTTCGTGGTGCTTCTCATTCCTGATCATGATGTCTCCATTCACTGACCTTCCTGTGGTCCTCTTGGTATGTGCTTCACCACCCTCTCTGTTTTATTTATCCCTGTATATCCAGGCACCGGGCTTGGCATATAGTAGTTGCTCAGTGTACATTTATTATATGAATGAATCAAGTAAAAAGATACTTGCAAAACATTCAGAATTTAGAGTGGAAAGACCAGGGCTCCCGTCTTGCCTCTGTTACTCACCAGCTGAGTAACCTTGAACGAGCCCCGTGCAGGGGGAAATAAGATCCACTCTATCTACTTTGTAGAGCAGGGAGAAAAGGATAAGGATGAAATAGTTCATCATAGATTGCTTGTGACCTTTCCACACTTGCCCTGCTGAGCCACAGAAACTGGCCAGTTCATGCCAGGCCTGGCCAAGCCTGTCGGGTGCTAAATCCCAAAATGGGACCAAAAAGTATGACTCTGGTTTCCATTTAATTTTAAATCACCTCTGGGAGTTTATCTGTTCTTCCTGCTTGCTGGAGTCAAGACGGTGGGCTGCTGATAACCCAGGGGAGGCTGGGGACCTGCAATCCAGCCTGTGGCCCTGTGGACGCATGCCGAAGGAGGGCCACCACGCTGGAAGCTTATTAGCAGAAGAGCCGAGTGACAGCAGGTCCCAGAATATCCCTCAGGCGCTCTCATTTATAATGCCCTTGTATCTGAGCTAACACTGCTTAAGGATTCTGAGTCACATTTAGCCTTAAACCACCCTTGTCAGCACCGCGGCTCTCAACCAGCCACCAGGGAGCAAGCATTAGCAATGCATTATCACACCCACTCAGCTCGGGCACAGAGCATGCCTGAAACACCCTCCCGGGGGCTCTCACCTCTCCAGGGCTTCACAGATGCCAGCTGGAGGTCAGGCAAAGTCTTTTCAACAAAAAGCCTGCCCTTTGAACCTCCCTGAGATGTGCATTGTAGGAGAATGTATAAAGGGAAGTCCCAGTTACCTTGGCTGCAAAGCAGCCCCGCAGTCCAGAGCACAGCAAGGAAAGTGGGGTACGCATCTACACAGTTCTGGCTGTGGAATAAATACACAAGAGGAAAGCAATCAGAGAACATGTCATTGCAACGTGGTCTGAAAATCACCTGAACCCTAGCTAACGGTCATCATCGCGCACGAGACTGGAATCCCATTCATAGTTCCACTTACATCCGCCCTCTAAGACACGGCAGTCAGCGCCACGTGGGAAACAGACAACAGCACAAAGCAAACACGTGTGCAGAGTCCATTAGCTCTATTCCTACGGTGAAACATGCCGGAGACTTGGTTTCTTGATGCATTCGCTTTGGCAGGGTTCCTGCTCCTGGCTGTGCTGAGGCGCTTCTTGAAATTGAAGAGTGCAATGCAGACAGAGGGTGTGGCCACAAGAGCCCAGCTAAGGAAACCTTTATATCAGACACACAAATCGGCCCAGGTCTGCAGGCCAGGCTGAGGGGAGAAAGGTCATCTTCGAGCATTAAAGAAAGCAAGGTGAATTCAGAAAAGCTGACTCTCAGAAAGCCAGCTTGCCGACGGCGCGACAGCTGCATGCAGAGCACGGTCCTCGCTCCCCGGGAGTCCTTGCCCCTGGCCGGCACCGCGCTGACGTTTTACACCCATCGTCGCCTGTAAACTCGCTGTATTTCTGTGAATACACTTGATGATTGTAGGAGTTTCCTCTTGCTACTGTAACAAGTGGCCACAAACTTTGTGGCTGAAAACAACACAAATTTATCATCTCACAGTTCTGGGAGGTCAGAAGTCCAAGACGGGTCTGAATGTGCTCGAGTCAACGTAGGATCAGCACCGCGCTCCTGCGGGCTCGAGGGGAGAATCCGTTTCCTTGTCTTCTCCAGCTTCTAGAGGTCACTGCATTCCCTGGCGCGGGACCTCCTTCCGACCTCAAAATCAGCGAAAGCCGATCAAGTCCTTTTTTCTTTTTTTAGACTAGTCGAGTGCAGTAGTGAGAAGAGGGGAGAGTAGAACAGGGACTCTGACCTGTGACTGCCGTGAACAATCAATTGGGATAACTCATGCCTTCGGGCCAGCCGCGTCTTTCTTATTTCGAATCGCTCTGACAGGTACCCTCCTGCCTCCCTCGTCCACATTTAAAGGACCCTTGTGATTCCACTGGGTCCCGCCCAGGTAACCAAGGATAATCTGTTTACTTTCAGGTCCAGGATTAGGATGTGGGCGTGTTCGGGGTTGGGGGCACATTATGCTGCCCACTACAAATACTCTCACGCTTCATGAGAAACGGAGGCTCAGAAAAGCTGAATAACTTGCCCAGGGTCACCCAGCCAGGGAGTGGCGAAGCCAGGATTCAGCCCCTGGTCAGTCTGTCTCCAAAGCCAGGTCTGTTAACTCTTCGACTATACTAACTTAAATCGGGGTGTCCTCTTGAGGAATGTAAGTCCAGGGCAGCACAATAAATGTTCCCATCCAGGGAACAACAACATAACAGGACTTGGGAGGCATGAAAGGCGAAGGGCAATGCAGCCCAGTGGAAAGCGCACCTGGCTAGGATTTTGTCCTGTCCTGACTTTAACTGGCTGTTTACCACTGGCAAAGCCATCTCTCCGGGCTCAGTTTCCTTATCTGTAAAGCTAAGAGACCGATAATAACTCTGAGCCCCATTTGGGCTCTAAGAGTATGGTTAACACAGCAGTGCTCAGGGTGTGTCCCCTGGACCGGCAAATGCTCATGCCCACCTCACACTTATGAAATTAAAAACTCTGGGGACGGGGCCCAGAACTCTGTGTCTTACCAAGCTTTCCAGGTGACTCGGATGCACACTGACGTTTGAGAACCACAGTTTAATGTGATTGGAACTATATAGGTAAAAGCCATTTTCAAACTGCTGGTTCAAGCTGCTAGGGTCTCATGCCTCAGTGGTACCACTGTGAGCTCTGGGACGGACAGCCCTTGCTCTTTTCCCTGAAGAAGACCCACAGAGGACCTTCGTGCCCTTCTGATGGACAAAACACCTTTAGGAGAGAAGTCTGTGAATGCAATAGGTGAGAAACCTGCGTATCCTACCCTGAGGTACAGGCACAAGAACCAGGCACGGGACAGAAAGAGAAGACCCTCTGCTGACCTTGCTAACTGCTCTGGGTCCCCCAGATTTTCAATGGTCTACTGGACCTCTAAATGGCAGGAGGCCCTTACAAATTCCCATTTGGGGTGAAACACTCAGTGAATCAGCCAGGCCCAAAGTCACAACGGCAGCAGCTGCTGAGCACCTGCGTCACATCTAGTCTTGCAGAGTCCTGAGGCCCGAAACTGCAGCCTCAGGACGGAGAAAGGGATTCATCCTCCAGTTCAAGAAAACTAGAGAAAAAATTCCTTTTTTAGGTAATCAAATAACATTCTCTGCCGGATAGGATAGAATATCTGATGCCGTCATTAATACCGAAGACTTCCCCTGCTCCACCCAGATTCTCATGTTTCTGGGGTGTTTGTTTGATTATTTGTTTTTAAGGAGTGATTTTATTTGAGTATTGCAAAAGGAAAGAAAGTCCTTAATTGTTCAAGGGACTTGCTCGTTAGAGACAACTGTCCAGTGATTTGACATTGAATTGGTCATTCAATCATTCTCACCTATTATTTCAAGCCTTGGTTCTTAATAAAACATGGTCTGTCTGGAATTGAATGATACTCTCCCACCTGTAAGAGAATGGGCTCTCCCTCTGAATTTCCAGGATGTCCCTCCCTCTGGCACAAGCCAGTCCCTCTCGCGATCGAGGACTTCCAGCACAGCTTCCACCCAACGCTGCCGGCACGTGTGTCCCTCCTTAAGGGACTGCTCCCACTGGGCTGAATCCAAGTGGCTTTGGCCAGTGGCAGCTGCCTCCTGCCGTGGAGCCTAAAGGCCATTGGTGTGGTCTTTAAAGTTCGCACGGCCTGGGTCCAGTGCCCGGACTGCCACTCAGTGGCTGTGTGAGCGTGGGTGCATTTCCTAACCTCACGGAGCCTCAATCTGCTCATCTGTAAGAGGTGAACGGAGACATTAGTAATTACCTCCCTAGACTGTTGTGAGAATAAAATGAAATAAAGCTCTGCCCGGCTCATATTAAGCATTCAATAAACAACGGCTATCATTGTTCCCATGTCTTCCTTCTTAACCCCCAGTGAAAAAATGTCTTTTCCACTGACAAATTATTATTATCCTAGATTTTCCTTTGAGGAGGTTTGGGCCATTTTTTCTGAAAAACAGAACTGACAAACCCATTTTGACACTCATTTCTTGAGGTCTAAATAGGAGCTGCTCGGCAGACCCTGCAGCAATTCACTGTGCTGCCTTCAGCTGGACGCACGGCACTGTCGGTGTTTCTATGGAGAAAACCACTCCTTGCTGGTTTCCCTGTCATTTTTCTCCACCTCTGGTAATAAAACATGAGAACACTTTAGTGCTCTGTTAATTAGTTTGGATTAATTTAAAATAAGTAAGTATCATTAATAACAGTTACCACTAGTATCAATACTAATCAATAGGATCATTGCAAACCTATTGCCTTCAAATAAATTTACAAGTCTGCGCTGCTGGCAGTTGAGTCTAGAGTGGACGCCAAGAGAGGAAGGGGAGAAGCAACATTAGGGTGGCATTTCCCAAAATGTGTTTTGTGAAATACTAAACACTTGGTATGCTCTGCAAAAAAAAAGGGGGGTGGGTTTGTAGTTAAGTAAGATATCCCCCTCTTGGAGAAACAAGATGCAGAGTGCACCTCAATACATCAAACGTTCTCAAAAGTCTGGCTAAAAAGAACTTACTCTTTCTTGTAACACCTGTTAATACCCCATGAACTTGTAACCCATGGAACACATTTTAAGAAATTACACATCTCCAGAGACTCATCTCCTCTCCTGCAACCTGTGCTTACCTGCACTCCCAGGGAGGAGATGAGGATTTTTTCTCCAAAAACCAAACTTAGACCAAGGCTGCTCTAGCCGTGCTCATCAGCTGGGAACGGGGCCTTGAACTACGTATTGTACACGGGAAGGAACAGAGAGTCAGGTGCAATTCCTTTCAGCTCTCAAACCCTGACTCAGCTCTGCCCTCATGCGAGATGGGTGGGGGACAGATCATTAATCGAGGTCGAGTCTGAGCCGACGGTCACCGGTGGGGAGGTCTGTTCATCAACCGCCCCAGAATCTTGAGCTATCTCTAGCAGTCAGCACTGACAATCACACTGAAAATATGCATCAGGCTTTTCAATCCACCGGTATCATTTGTCCTTTATGCTATTTTTCCTTTATAGCAGTGGCCACTAAACATCTGTGCCCCCACATCCCATCCACCAAAAGTTTTGATCATGCATCCCTATGACAGGATATTTATAAATAAATTCTAAACATGTACTACTGTCAATCTGTAAATTAAAAATGAGTAAAGCTTCATTCCTTGCTTTTTAGATAGCAAGATTAAATACCCACTCTTTTCTTCCTACACCTCCGTGGATCATCTTGCAACCCTTTTAGGTGCTTTTGGAGCTACCACGGGGGACGACTTTCTGCTGGAATGACACACAGCCCTTCCCAGCAGTTTCCTGGCAGAGGCGGGCAGACGGGCTGCCCCGGCTTCTGCCAGCACACAGTCGCCTGCTGCATTGATCTTTGGCCACTTCTGACAACCCAGACAGGCACATACATGTTGTTGGGCCTGGGAGGAAGCGGTCTTTGTAACAAAACCACAGCAGTGTCTGAGTAACTTTGTTACAGAAAACCCTTATCCTTGCCCTCCCCCTTCCTACCTCTCCACCACTCTCCCCCACCCCCTTTCCACTTCTTCCCCTCTCGTGGAGGTTAAGTGTAAAGAACAGTGGTTTTGAGAGCTGGGCTGTGGCATCTACACTGAGGGGACACCCAGGCAGCAACAATCGCCCCCCTCTCTCCTCTGATGCCTTCTTCCCTCTGGGACCCCACGCGATTGCAGAACTTCCAACTCCCACCCAAATGACACAGCGCAACCACCAGGCAAAGGGGGCTTCTGCAATTTGGAGGCCAGCCACCAAGGAGACCAAGGGTGAACGCAATGGCTTCTCAGAAATGGAGCTATTTCATTCCTAGGGGGAAGTGGCAGAAACTAGATGGCCTGGCCAGTTCCATTTCTTCTTTATTGCTGGCAAAATGGAAACTTCTAACCAGGTATGGTGAAATTCCACTGTAGCTTCTCCAAAAAGGGTGAGCGGAGGAGTCCACAGGAACACAATGTAACCAGTGAGAATGTGGTCTTGTGGGCGGAGGAAGTTTCTCTTTCCAAACTGGTAGCCCGGGAGTAACATTTTCTTTGGCTTCTGTTTAGGGAAAGGTTTTGACCTTGCCTCTGATGGAAGATACTTTCTTGCATTTTATGCACCTGGATGTGTCCAAGGGGGGCTCTTGCGTCTCCCCCTGCAAATGGTACGAAGATGTTGACGGCAATTGACATATTTTCTCTACCCTCCTTCAAGTGGGTCTAAAATGTCTTAAATCACATCTTTAAACTTCTTAAATTGATTCTGAGAATTAATACACCAAAGTCCAGATGTTAAAATAGAAATCTTCCTTCCTCTAAATAGTTCAGCAAAGGATTTCCTTGAGATCAGACATAACCCTGGACAGGGGTGCTTGGCAGGAGGGGGTGAGGCCCAGAGCAGGTCGGGGGACGGCAGGAGCAGGAGGTCTGGGGTGCCCACTGCAGTGGCACTGTGAGCTCCCGGGAACGGCCAGGAAAGGCAAAGGGTCCGGAGAGCTTGTGGGGCGAGCAGCCAGCCTGTGCCGACCCTGCCAATGTGTCACGAGTAGTCCAGACAGTGTACACGCAGCTCAGAAGCCGAGGGAGCAAAGGGGCAGGGAGAAAAACAGCAATGGAGAAGACACGCCTCCCATTCCCCAACGCCTACACCTAACTGAGAAAGTAAAAAATACCTAGGCGAGGTAGAGGACTGACGAGAGAGCATGTCGGCGACGCAGGCCTGTCCAGTCCAGATCCCTCGATGTCAGTTTCATTCACAGGACGCCAACGGTGGCCCTGAACAAGACCCCCCTCCCAGCTGCTCCCACAGGGCCCTCCCAGGGCCAGGGCCTCTCGGCCCTTCAGTGTGAATCCTGGTTCCTGAGTTTGCTTGTGTCGTTGGGGACATCAAAGTCCCCTCTGGGCTGGAACTGAAGGCCAGCTCCTCTGCGGGCTCCACAGCACGAAGCCTTCCCGGGTGAGCGGCCTCCAGCCCAGGTGCAGAGCAGCTGGCCAACACCCCCACACTTCTCGATTCTTGGATGGACCCCTACGTTGAAATACATTCTGCAAAAGGAGAAATGAGCATTTGAGTACCATCCATTCGGATTTGCATCCCAAAGAGATTGCACCGTCTTCACTGAGCTGCTGAGGTGTTTTCAGACAGTTTTTTATTCCAAGTAAAGAATGAGAGCAGGGGACATAATTGCGCAATGTCCCCACTCTTTCTGCTCTTGTTCTGGTTGCTCAAGGAGACCCAGCGTTAGGAAATGCGCTGGCGTCACCTCCAGACTTCCCTCCGGGGAAGGCGAGGGACCGGCGAGTTGAAGTCTGTCACCGGGGTGTCCTGCCTGTTGCTTCTGAAGCCGGTGGATGCATCGCAGCTGGTGTTCATGGTAGCACCTGTGGTCTAACCCCACAGGAAATGGGTCAACTCCTCTGACCAAATGACATGCTCAGATGTTTCTGGAGCTGTGAAGATCACCCCTTCCCCACCCCCGATATATCCACTTCTTTTCTTTTAACACTAGCTCCTACTACAATGGTGAAAGATGTCCACGGAGCCCCCCAGGACCAAACAGACCTGTGGCCCCAAGGGTGGCTTCGCTCCTGTAAAGAGGCCCCATGCCCACGCCCCCACTCTGTTAGTCAGCAGCACCAGAGTTTGGACTCACTTGGCAGTGTAGACCCGCTCAAAGGCAAATGTTCCGGTCCTCTGGAAGCTCTGCCGATTCTGGGTCTTGCTCTCATGCTCCACCTTGTGGGCAAAGAACCCTGCCGGATGGAAAGGTTTGGGTCTGGGTCATAACCTGCAAGTTCGGGAGCCTGTTATTCCACTGTTTTACCAGAATGTTAAATGTCTGCCTGACTCCACCTCGGAACAGCCCTGCACGTCCCCCATCAACCGTCCTTTAGCAAAACTGCTCCCAGCAGCTGCTGTCTACCGATCGCTGTATTGGTGTTGGGAATGCAGCCGTGAGCAAGGCACGGCCCCCCACCAAGGATCCCACAGGCTAAAGAAACAGACAAACGGGTAGAGCAGAAATTGCACTACAGAGCGACTCGGGCCAGGGCGCGATTGAGTGAGTCCACAGTGCTGTCAAGGTCAAAGGAGCAGCTTAATTCAGTGTTTGGGTCACAGAAGGATTCCCACAGGAAATGACACCCCAGATAAAACCTGAAGAACAGTAGGAATTAGCCAAGCAGACAGAGGGGGCAGGGACAACAGGAGATCGCGCTGCTCCAGTGGCAGGGGCTGTGCGCAGGTCCAGCGCGGGGCTGGGGTGGGACCCCGCAGAAGCCCACATGAGGCCAAAGAGGTAGGTGGTGACTGGTTATTCTAATGACATGTGTCTGTTGTCACTTGCTATCTGCCAGACACTTAGCTCGCCTCCAGGAACAAAACAGATGAGGAGCCTTGGCCCCCAGAGCGGATGTTCTGGCGAGGACAGCAGAGAAGACAGACCACACTCGGTAAACCAAGTACGTAAATTGAAATGACACAATGTGTTGAACTATGTAAGGGGCCATTTGAAGTGCTTGAGAGGGTGGCAAAGTCAGCCTCCACAAGAAAGCAATGGCTCAGCCAAGGCTTGAAGAAGGGGATCGTTGAGAAGTGCCCCTTGGGTGTAGCAGCTTGTGACCCCGAGAGCCGTGTGAAGAACTTCGGAACTTAGTTCCATCTGAGAGCAAAAGCAGTTATTGACAGGTTTAAGCAGAGGAATGGCGTAATCAGAAAGCCACTCCGTCTCTAGCATGGCGGGTGCTTAGCAGGTCAGAACCAGGATCGGGGGACAAGATAGCAGCTGCCCCGGGATGTATTACATGAGCCGCGGAGGAGACAGAGTGTGGCGGGTGCAACTAAAGCTCGGATGGTGGCGAAGTGAAGGCTTCTCCCCACTTCTCCTATTTTATTCCTTTATTCCTTTTTCAAGAATGAAAAGGGGATACCGCCTGTAATCCCAGCTCTCTGGGAGGCCCATGCGGGTGGATCGTTTGAGGTCAGGAGTTTGAGACCAGCCTGAGCAAGAGCGAGACCCCGTCTCTACTAAAAATAGAAAGAAATTAATTGGACAACTAAAAATATATAGAAAAAATTAGCCAGACATGGTGGCACATGCCTATAGTCCCAGCTACTCGGGAGGCTGAGGCAGGAGAATCCCTTGAGCCCAGGAGTTTGAGGTTGCTATGAGCTAGGATGACGCCACGGCACTCTAGCCCGGGCAACACAGTGAGACTCTGTCTCAAAAAAAAAAAAAAAAAAAAAAGGGAGGATTTGGGGGTTGATATAAGCTGTTTAGAAGAGTGTTAAATTGAAAAAACAAACACTTCCATTCATCGCCCTAGGGGGGGAAAAAAACACCCAATTAAAAAGAGTAGCTTAAGTGCAGAATAATATGTATTTTCTTGGGGCTAATCAAGCATGGATATTAGCCAGAATACAAGACCAGATATGGTAGGTCACGCCTGTAATGCCATCTCTTTGGGAGTCTGAGGTGGGAGGATCACTTGAGGCCAGGAATTCAAGACCAGCCTGGGCAACGTAGCAAGACACTGTCTCTACAGAAAATAACTATAAAAAATTAGCCGGGTGTAGTCGTGGGTGCCTGTAGTCCCAACTATTCTGGAGGCTGAGGCAGAAAGATTGCTTGAGCCCAGGAGATCAAGGTTACAGTGAGCTATGATCATGCCACTATACTCGGTCCTGGACAACAGACCAAGATCCTATCAAAAAACAAACAAAAAAATACAGTATACTATTATTTTTAGCAATATAATTTTTAAGGTAGTGGTCTCAAATAGGCATATTTTGTTTGGCCTTCACAGTGTTTTTTTAAATATTCAAATTCATTGCCAATATTTAAATATTGGTAGATTTATTATAAAAATTCAGACTTTAGACTTCCCATTTAAAGTTGGAAGACCTGCCAATGTTGAGCCCCTGTTCCTGCAAGGCAACAATTACAGCTGAGAAGTGACTACTTCCTTTAGACTGGCCATACACTGTCATTCCCTCTGCCCATCTACCTTTCCACCGTGACACTTGGTTACATTACTCTTTTGTCCCTTGTAGGCATTTGAGTTTGTGGTCTCTCATTAGAGTTAGATTACTTCTCATGTATGTGTCCTTCAATTTTTGGGAATTCAGAGTGTTAACCCTAAGATAGCTATTGTTAGCTATAAATTGAAAAGTGGCGAATGTCTTACATTTTCTCATGTGTTTCTCCAGTAGCTTGACTAGATAGAAGATAGATCTTGTGCTTTAAATATTAAACTAAAGGATTTGTTGTGGGTGTATGGCATGGGAGCCAGGGATATTAAGAGATTCTTGACTACACAGGTTTCAATCCTGGCTCTGTTGTTAACTAGATAGTTGATATGGGGCAAGTTAGCTTCTCTGAGCCTCAGTTTTCTCATCTGTAAAAAGGGTTTGTTTTGAAGAGTAAAGGAGATAATCTATGTTAATAATTTAGCATGCTGCCTAATACTTAGTAAATGCTCAAGTTTTAGCTATTACTATTTTAATATAAAAATGCTCATAGATGGCTTTCAATATGTTTACTATATGCGTTTTTTTTCTCTTTTAGCCAAACGATTTCTCAGTATCACTAAAAGCACAAGGGAAAAACAAGCATTTTAAAGTCCAACTAAAAGAGACTGTCTACTGCATTGGGCAGCGTAAATTCAGCACCATGGAAGAACTTGTAGAACATTACAAAAAGGCACCAATTTTTACAAGTGAACAAGGAGAAAAATTATATCTTGTCAAGCATTTGTCATGATACTGATGACCGGGAGTGACTGCTACATAGCTTTAATTTGTCATGTAATTGAAGACTGAGAAAATGGTGGTCCAATCGTGCATGATTGGAAATTGCTATTTCTAACTCTATATGAGAATTGACTATAATACATAAGTATTTTTATTATAACTCAGCCCATATATATATATAAATACTATGTATGCAATGCATCTGCATAGAACAATTCCTTATCCTTGATCTTCTGTTTTTTTTCTTCTTCTAATATTAAGGTTTTGTATTTTGAAAAAAGAATCAAATAATGCAGATCAGAAGTCTTTATATGGAAGAATTCCTTTATTGCCTTTCCTTTATTTCCTTGTAAAGGCACCCTATTACTTCTGTCATGATTTCTCTTCATATAAAATTATTATATCTATATATGACATGCTAAAATAAATTTCTTGGAGAGTGTTAATTTTTTCTGTGACTAAATAGCAATAATAAATGGAAAATTAGAAATTATTTTCAGATATTGTATTTATCACAAGCCATTGTAAATACCAAGTATGTTGTATCTGCCATTATTTTTTAAAATTCATTCATTGTCTTCAATGTATAGCAAAACAGGTGGGACATAAATTAGAAAACATCTTGTACAATTTTTTTTATCATGTACAATTTTAATTTACAACTGTTGGAAACAAAATCGCTAAATTCTTAAAAATTTTTTTTTTTTTTTGATGCTGCTTGTTTGGTTATCTGACACCAAAGCAGTGTCAAGAGATATTTAGGTTTTCAAACTGTAAATGGATATTCCAATGTTATTTTTTAATCCCCTAGTATTAGTTTACCAAAGCATCTTGTATTAGGATATGTTATATTTATTTTATGCCTGTGTGAAATAAGTTATGGCCAAGTTTGGGGGAAATAGGAGGCACTGAGATACTTGGGTTCTTTCCTCCCTGAACATCAGAAATTGTCAGGAATAATATTTCCCATTTTCATTTCCTCATTTCAACTTTTGAGTTTTGTTGACTGGGACACTAAAATTGATGTCTGCTTGAGGAGTATGAGGGGCTATGGTTAGAGAAAATTATATTATTTTTAAATCATGTTTTTTTGTTTACCAAGTAGGAATTTAGGTATATAGATGAGAGGCTACTGCGAAGTATTGAATCTACTTCTGTAGGCCACAGAAGAATACCGGTTGTATTTTTCTCCTTGTTGTTAATTTTGAAAATTTAAGCAAAGTAACCATCAACGCTTTAATTGAAAACTAAAATCACATAACTTAGCAAACATTAGGAAGTCATATATTTTCAAAAATTTCCACAATGCTACCTATACGAATCTTTACATTCTTTGACTGTTATAAACAAACATTTAATACAACAATTATTGACAGTAAAATTGAAATTGTACAATTTATGAAATTTTTTTACTTCATTTTAATTTTTTTATTATTTAAATCTTAAAATCATTTAAAGACGTATGTTGCCACTTGGTGGCAGCCCTGGCTTCTCCCAATAAGCAATAGAAGTCAGCAAATAAAATGAATACATCATACAAATTTTCATCTTTATTACATCTACTTTTAAAGCCTTTTTAGTTCATATTCCATTATCTTTCTAACTCAATGCTTGTTTGTTTATTAAAGTAAATATAAGTGGATAAGTTTAATGGAAATAAAAGTCATATGCTTACCTTTTTTGCTGTAAAATCACATAAATATAAATTGAGAAAAATAGTTTTAAAGTGGCTGTAGAACGACTAGATAGTAAACATCTTTCCTTAATTTTTAACATACATTTGATAATGTCTTCTTTTTGTTCTCTCTCTCTGGAGGTTTTTTCCCTCCAGTTTTCCTTGTGAAGAAAATGGATGTTTGTAAAAAAGAGCAATTGATACTTTGCATCACAGACATGAACTATTTATAGCAAACCCCACTGAGCCAATATTATAGATCAGAACTTTGAGAAAGGAGGAATGGACTAGCACGGAAAGCAGAATGCATATTTCTGTGCCATAATTAGGTTTATTGTAGTTATAGAGTTTCAATAGTTACAATATTATGTGTGCCAATACTTTAATGTGTGCCAATAATATCTATTATGTGCTCTTACGGGATGAAAGCCTTTCTGGAAACTATTTTGTACTTCAACATCAATTCTTAAAAAGTCTTAACCCCATCCTTACACAAATGACTATTTTTATAAGCATGAATTTTACTTGAAACAATTTTCTTTATAACGGAAACAACCCTAGAAAATATATATAGCTAGGTAGTAGCAGTACTTGTACTAATATTAGAAATCAGGTCTCCTTAACCCCAGCCTGGATTCTTTATCTTGACACATTGCCATCTGTAGGTTTATTTTTAGACTAGGAGGATCCTGGGAAGAGCAGTATTACAGAGGTTTTCTTCCACATGTGAGGAGATGCTTAGCTATCAAACTAAAATGCATATAACACAGATAACCCTGCCTAACCCACTTCTACAAATAACTTCTCCAAAGTCTTGGAAGAAGGTTTTTAGAACATTATGTAAGCTCAGTAACAAAAAGAAAGCTGTTGTTGCTGTATCCCTTATTTGGTTATAAATTCTTAGGATTCAGATGAATGCATATTAACACGTCTATTAGTCATGTATTACTACATATAGTTAACACATGCACCTTCCGCTATTAAAGACTGTTTTAAAGATATATCACTAAACAAAATAGGAAGGCTAAGTGCAATCAATTGCCATTGCTAGAAAAATAAAAAGGCCTAGCAGATGAGCAACTTGGATTGTTAGAATAAGGTCATCCTTGTAAATACACGGCATGTAAATTATGCTATAATGCTTTATCATCTAATCCGGAGGTTGCAAAGAAGCTGATTGCCACCATCTATGAGTACCTTTGTGAGAATTAGGAAAAGGCACCTTTTTCTGCGGACAGGCCCAGCCCCTTCTTGTCTAGAAGTCTGAATTTCACTCCCACTTCTTGGCTGGGTGCCTTGTTCAGGGTACATCCAAACACAGTGGCCTGATACAGGAATACTGTTCAATCCACACAGTGCTTTAAAAAATTAATTGCCAACTTTTAAAAATTGGGATTTTACATAAAATTCAGATTTCTAGTTTCTCTCTAAAAATGAGAAGCTAACAACACGAGTTGAATTCCTATGAGTCCGCAATCAGCTGGGATCTAGTGTGATGGTCCCCTTGTTTTCACCAATGCACATGGTGAACAGACTCAGTGTAATGAAGTCTCCTGTCAAAGTGAAACTAGACGAATCTCTAGATTTAAAACATTTTATCTGGGAAGAATTGCAATTTGGGGCATACATATGGACTGGGTGGTCTTTGGTATGTCTGAAGAACAAAGAGAAGATTGGGAGTTTTATTAGAAAGAGACCAGCCTGGGCAACATAGTGAGACCCTGTCTCTACAAAACATAGAAAAATTAGCCGAGTATGATGGTGTGCACCTGTAGTCCCTGCTACTTGGGAGGCTGAGGCAGGAGGACCGTTTGAGCCCTCAAGTTTGAGGTTGCAGTGAGCTATGATGATGTCAGTGCACTCTAGCCTAGACAACAGAGCAATACCCTGTTTTCTCCCCAAGCCCGCCCCCAATCACGTATGTTTTGAAAGAAAGTTTATTGGCACTAGAGAAGCTTCTGGGAGCTGTCAAGCTCTGATGGGTGAGTGACAGTGGTAGGTGATTTTAGCAACTACTAGGTAAAACTGATCTTAGGGTTACAGGAGGCTATTTTTACCAAAAGAAAAACAGGGCTTGTGGAAAATTTAATTCTTGGAGTGGGTGCTTTGTTCCTCAAGTGTTTTTCCTCCTAGCCCCTTGAATCTGATTTGGTTGGGTGTGACAAGAATGACCTAATTTGTGGCTGGCATCTCCCTTCTCTTTCTTTGGGATGGCATGCCATTTCCCTGCTCTCTTCCCCCTTCCCCTTTCCTCTCTCTCTCTCTGCCCCACGGCCCAGGAAGGATAAAATAAACTTTTTTACTTTTCTATCTTAAAGAATGACCTAAATTATGTAATTGACATTCACACTCCCAACCCTTATCCCCCTAGTTTACTGCTGATCCCTGTTTTTCCTGTAACATGGAGAGTTTTTGGCTTGGAATCTGGAAATTCTTATTTTTCAGAAACACTTCAGATACATTGTACAGATCAATAAATTAGGAGTATATATTACAGCGTAATTGAACTTTTCCATTTAAATACTTCGCTAGAAGATAAGAGGGTCTTTTATAATCTTGCATTTATATAGATCTCTTTCCAAATGGCTTCACAACTGTGGTCACTTTTTCCTTAAAGGACATTTAATATAGGGTAGATGATATCCTCATTTTATGTTCTGAACAACATCCAGTGAACTTTTAAAAAATGCTGAATTACTAGTTCTGGGGAAAACCATTATTAGAAACATTGGCTTGCTACTTTCTTCTGATAAGCTGGTTCTGTTGGTGTTTAGCAAGTTTATGTGACTCAACTCTGCTGTCTTTTAAACACTTGACAGACCAGCATAATATGCATGCCCCACACCCCAATTTCATGCTGTCACATGACCTAAACCAAGTGACTGAGGAACTGAAATGTTTATTTCAGGTTACTAATGAAGTGCTCTTTTGATCTGAAAGTATACAGTTTGCGAGACTTGTTTAATGAATAGAACCTAAATTGGGCTCACTGGTGTTTTGAAGAACAGGAGGAGGAGTTTTAGTTATCATTAGCTGTGTTCACAAGGTAAATGTTTTAAACCAAAGTGTCTTTGACAATGTTTCCCGGTAGTTTAAAGTAGACGTCTAAGATAGTTAAGATATTTAATTGCTTTAAATACATTTCTGGACACAGATAATTTATATCTTAGGCTATGGAGAAACTTTGCAGATAGCCTTTGGGAGATTATGGAGACAAAAAGGTGAATTCCAGAATGAAACTCTTAATGTTGTCTATTTTAGGCTAAGTACAGGAATGATTATTGATGTTTTTTGAGCACTTATGAAAGAAATTAGTAATCCTTGAATATGCATGGCTTCTTTAGGGCAAGTAATGCCGAACAAACTTGGTTTCTTTTTTAATTTTTTTTTATTTCAACATATTACAGGTGTACAAATGTTTAGGTTACGTATATTGCCCTTGCCCCACCTGAGTCAGAGCTTCAAACGTGTCCATCCCCCAGAGGTGCACACTGCACCCATTACCTGTGTATATACCCATCTCCCCTCCCCCCTCCCATCTGCCTGACACCTGATGAATGTTATTACTATACATGCACTTAAGTGTTATCAGTTAATACCAATTTAATTGTGAGTACATGTGGTGCTTCTTTTTCCATTCTTGGGATAACTCATTTAGTAGAATGGGTTCTAGCTCTATCCAGGGTAATACAGGAGGTGCTAGATCACCATTGTTTTTTGTGGCTGTGTAGAAATCTATGGTATACATATACCACATTTTATTAATCCACTCATGTATTGATGGGCACTTGGGTTGTTTCCACATCTTTGCAATTGTGAATTGTGCTGCTGTAAACATTCGAGTGCAGATGTCTTTTTTATAGAATGTTTTTTTTCTTTTGGGTAGATGCCCAGTAATGGGATTGCTGGATCAAATGGTAGTTCTACTTGTATCTCTTTAAGGTATCTCCAAATTCTTTTCCACAGAGGTTGCACTAGTTTGCAGTCCCACCAGCAGTGTATGAGTGTTCCTATCTCCACATCCATGCCAACATTTGTTGTTTTGGGACTTTTTGATAAAGGCCATTCTCACTGGGGATGAGTGATATCTCATTGTGGTTTTGATTTTCATTTCCCTGATGATTAGAGATGTTGAGTGTTTTTTCATATGTGTCAAACAAACTTGTTTTGATATGCTTTCTAGACTATAGACAAGGGGGATGTTGTAGAGAACTAATACTGATTTCATCAGAGTATATGATAATCTGGTGTCAAGATGAAAAAAATATATGAACTGTTATATCTATTAATATATATATGATTGTGTGTCTGTGTATTTAGCTTTTGGAGATAATTATTCATCTATCCATCCAGCCAAACCGCTTCACATGTTTGATTGCTCAGGCTGTTCCAGTGATATAATAGTGAAGAAAATGGACAAAGTTTTCATAAACTTATATTTTAGTGATGTAACACCTAATGGAGAAGAGTTATGAATTAAAAATAGAGCAGTTGAGGTGGTTGGAGAGTAAGGGTGAGGGTGTTAATTTATATAGGATGATCAAAAGAGGCCTTTAATAAAATTGACCTTTGGGCAATATTGTGTGCTCCACTTAATACAATCACGGATGACTAGGATTAACTAGAGATTGGATGAAATACAGCAACCAAAATCAATTGAAAATTATGTAGATCTTCAATTATAGAGCATTGCTTCTGGTTTTCAAATTTTAAAATTGACTAAAATAGTATTTGTTGTTTTATTTAAATGTTGAACACTTAACTACAAAGGGCTATTCTGAATAAACTCTGATTCTCTGTCTTAAGAGGAGTTGTCCGGGGAATGTCACATAGAAAGAAATCAGTTATAACTACAGAAGGAGGGCAATTTGGCAGACTTAAGTGTTTTATTGAGGAATTGTTTCCCTAAGAAAACAACTGAGGTCAAGGGAGGTTAAGTTTCTGATGACCACATGATAAACATTAGAGAGGAAGTTGAAAAGCTGAAGTATGTCTAGAGGAGATGAAAAAGGAATGCAGGAGCCCTGAGAATTGGAGCTTGAAAGTATGTAGAAATTACACCTGGAGCAAACTTGGTGGAAGCAGGAGTTAGAACAGTCTAAGACAAGAGGAATTACACTGTTTTGATTCCCTGTTACTTCTAGAAAGAAAAAAAAAATTGAGATAGTCACAACTAAATGTCAGATGTGCTAGAAACACAAGACATAGATATTTGGGAATCTTGGTGCAAAGAGAAGGAAGTATTCCGTGTTCAGTAGGACAAGGGAGGGTTACTAGAATGGAGTAATTGACCACGTAGTCCATGCCAGGACACCAGGGCCTATTCTGGACTTGCACAACCCTAAGAGTGAGTGCCTCAAATTTTGCACCCTAGGTGCTTCCCTTGCTTCATTCTAGTCCTGGCCCTACAGGGCACATAGAGCTTAGGAGTCTCCTCCGTGGCCATCAAACTTCCCATCCCTCCCAACTACCTCTCTTTACCTCTCCGTAAAGCCCTTTTATCTGCTTGCTTTTCCTTCCATATTTAAATATCAGAGATTTAAGTGGCAGTGTAATAGAGGGGAAAAAAGTCCTATTTCTGAACCACACCTGCTTACGAGAAGAAACGTTAATAGCTCCATTCTTCCAGCAATTCATCTTCAGATACAGATGATCCTCCAACTCTGTGGAAGGCACTGGAAATTAACCTGAGAAGTGCAGGCAACAGGAGAGAGGACAGTTTGCTTTAGGCCTGTTCCATAGACAAGAGATCACAACCAGTTGATGAGATGGTATAAAAAAAGTTCCTCAGAGTTAGAAGAGAAAGGCAAAGTCAGACTTAGAGATGTTCAGGCAAGGTTAGGGGCAGCCCTCCAGAAGTCTTCACCCAGTGATATATGACCCAGGCAGAGGTGGATGGTCTGAGTTTCTTGTTGGGTCATGACCCAGGCTTGAGAAGAACTGTCATTGAAAAGCTCTGATAGATAACATTCCTCTCAGTGCCCCTTGAGGTGTTCGGAGCCAGGACATACTTGCACTGGCTTGTGAAGGATTGGCAAGGTCCTTCTGCCTTGTCAGAGCATGGCAGTGCTGGGCAGGGTCGTCTTGACAGGGACTCATGCCCGGGTAGAACTAACTATCCGTTTTAAGATCTCAAGGCTTGGTGAACAACTCTCCTTCCTCATCCACAGCATAGCTAAAGGAGTCTTACTCTTTTTTCCATTTTCTCTGTTTACTTACAATTTTCTTTTCATCCTCTAATTCAGTCTGTATTCCCCTCAACCTTTCCATCCTTGGCCTTGCTTGTGTCATTCTCCCAGTTGGAATGCTGAGCAGTGAATGCATCTCTCCCCCGCCTACCCAAATCGAGATAGGTACATCCTTGGAAGCCCATATTCAGGGCTGCCTGTTCTCTAACGTCTTCGCTAATCTCTTTTTATTTTATTTTTACATTACTGAGAACTTTAGGAGCTTTTTGCTAATCTCTTGGATCACTCCTCTGTGCCCTTCTGACACATTGTGAGCATTCCTTTGGTTCTAACTGGAAGGCAGTTAAGATGAGTGAAAAGAACTTGGACTTAGGCAGACCTCAGTTAGAATTCCTGTTTCCATTCCTGACTCCCTCTGTGATCTACAGTAAGTTAATTTCCCTGAGTTCTGTGTCCTCATCTGCAAAGTGAAGAATCAAATCTTACCTTGCAAGTCTGTTGCATAATATATGAAAATGTGTATAGTGTGTGGAAAGCCTTTAGGACAATTCCTGGCAGATAGTAGATACCCAATACACACTGGCTTATATTGTTATCTTTTGACATGCTGGAACTGCGAACAGAAATGGATTCAGGAGAGAGGAATCAGGAAGCCAATACTGGGAGAACAAAGGTAGGACTGAGGACAGATGTTGAGGCCATGTATGAAGCACTCCAAATTAGGTCCCCAGACCTAAAGGCAAGGCAGGACAGGATCAGACGCTAGGGCAGCAGTGAGATACTGTGTACAAGCAGCCAGTGACCAGAGGTCAAGGCACAGATTTAGCCACTGGGCTGAGATCAAGGAGAATATGCACCAAGTGTTCATGACTATGGTATAGTAATAAGATATTCAGCCAATGTTTACAGTACATTTACTTTGTGCCACAGCCTGTTCTAAGTGTACCATCTCACTTAGTCCTCACAATAGCCTTGAGTTAGGTATTATTATAATTGTTCCCAATTTACAGATGAGAACACTAAGGTAGTTTAAATGACTTGTCGAAAGAAACACAGTAAGTGGGAGAGCCTGAATGCCAACCTAAGCAATCTGGCTCCAGAGCCCATGCTTTTAAACTACTGCTTTCTAGTAGATCCCTTCAACTAAAAGCCTTTCTTTGTTGGTCCATGAGCCGAATGTGCAGCTAGCAAAGGGCCAGCCAGTCAGAGCAAATAAGTCCCTAATTTATTTATTGTTAATATTATTAATGTAACAAATGGTTGATAAACCATTTGTGAATCCCTACTGGATTCCTGTACTGTGCTAATGTGCTCTGTGTGCATTCTTCTTTAATTCCCACAACTATTATGAAAGGCATTATTGTACCTATTTTATAAATGAAAAAAACAAGGCCCATGGAGTTGTTTTCCTCCCTTTTGCATCAGAAGAGCACTACTTTTTCCATCTACTCCTCAACCTTCAGCTGTCTAGCTTCTGCTCCAAGCCTTCCACTGAAACTCCTCTTGCTGAGTTTACAAATAACCTTCCAGTTGTGAAATCCAGAGGACATTTTTCAATGATTAACTCACTGGACCTCTCTTCTGTACTCTTCCTTGATAATCACGTTATGCTTCATTGTTTCCAGGACCACTTCTCTGACCTATTTCTTTTTCCCCTGAATCTCCGTATTTCTTTTGTCTTGCCCTGCTCTGTAAATGTGGGTCTTCTTCAGGGGCACATCCACAGCCGTCCTGAATCTACATAAGCTTCTTGGATGATCTCTCCCAGTGGTCTCAGCTACCACTGAACCGCTGGAGGTAGGGGAGTTGGTACCATACCCTTGACACCCATCAACTTCAGACAAAGACTATTTACATACTGGAGACTCCTCCTGCCCATATAAGCATCTCAAATTCAAATGTATCAAGCTGAACACATTCAGCCTTTTTCTGCACCACCCCCAGTCCTGACTCCACCCCACCCTCCATTATTTCAGTTGAGGTGCTGCCATCCACCCAATGACCCAAACCCAGAACCTGAAAGTCGTGTTTGGCTCCTCCTCCCGCACCCTCCCAATCCACTCAGCATCCAGGAGCTGTCAGTTCTACCTCCTTTATCTTTTGAATTCGGTCATTTCTTTATATAGACGTGGGAAATTCGGTGGAGGACAACAACATCTCTCACCTGTATGACTGCCATAGCTCCCGCCTGACCCTTCTACCTCCAATCTGGCGCCCTGCACTGCTTTCTCCACCCTAGTCAAAAACTTAAAAAAAAAAAAGCTCAAAGCACAAATGCAGGGAATGACATGATCAGATTTGAGCTTTCTACCCTTACTTTGACCTTCATTGCTCTCAGGATAAATTCCAAGCTCCTCAACAAGGCATTCAAAGCTCCCTGGAATCCTGTTTCTGTCTGCTGTTGAGCCCCATTTCTTGCCACTTCAACCTTGCTCTCCAGTTACACCAAACTTCTTGTGGTTTCCTAAACACACCATGCCTGGCTGATTTTTTTCAGAGTTTAATACTCAGCCCCAGAGTCACCTCCTCCAGGAAGCCTTCTGTGATCCTACTGGCTGGGATATATATTCACATGGTTCATGTTTTTCCTTAGTGCTCCTATATTCCCTTATGAATATTTCTGTCACTTTGTTTTTAATATTGATTTATGATTATTCCCATGTCCCTCTTTTCCACTGGATGTGAAGTTCTTGTTGAGGGAATGGACTGTTGAATTCCCAGGATCTAGCCCATAGTAGGCCCTCAGTGATTGCTGGTTGAATGAATAAATAAATGATTGACTTTCCCAAGGTTATGTTACAAATAAGTTCTGAAAGTGGGACCAAAATATGTTGTACTCTGAAACTCATGTTCATTCTGCTTACTGTATTTGCATCACATTAGGGTGATTCAGAGTCCTTAAAGAGCTGAATGTTTTTTTTCTTTTTATATATATATGTACATAAAGAGCTGAATTTTAAGGGGCCAAACCTCCCTATCATAAAATTTTCCTTCCAATTTTTAAAATTAGTTCTAATTTTTTTAGTAATATATTCACATGGTTCAGTAATCAGTATTAAAAAATTGTCAAAAGTCTTATTCCTATTCTTCTCTTTCATCTTTCCAAATCTCTCTCTGCCCCAAGATAACCAACCTTGTTTCCTATATCTCCTTTCGGATTTTCTTTTTGCAAATGCATGCAGATATAAATATGAATATTATTCTTCACCTCTTGACTTTTAGAAAGGTATTGAAAATTTTTGTAACTTCTGTACTTTTTCTTAAGTGGATATATATTAACAAAAAGAGCTAATCAGTACTCAGCTTGAATGAACTCACAGAAGGAGACTTGGAAGAAGACAGCTATTTAGTAAGGCTGGGGGTGGAGGGAGATAATCCTGCCTGCTCACTGGCCTCTAGGGACATCTGGGGCCCTGCAGGACAGAGCCTATGTGATCCACGTATCTCTGCTAAGCAGATTCTCAAGCTCCCCAGAGTTACATTTTCTCTGGAACTCTTCTAGGCCACTCCCCCTGATGCAATATCTAGGTTTGGGCAGAAAGGAGGGTGCTGCAGAGCCCGCCCTTTCTGAGCTTTCTGGGCCGGCTCTGGCTTCCAAACAATTCAGGCTTCACCGTGACTCAGACCTGGTCTCCAACATATGTGTTCTGAAGCAAGGTGGCTGAGATGGGCAGAATGCTTCATTCTGGAAAGAAATTATGTTCCAGGTCAAACTGAGTCTACCAAACACAGACCTTCACTATGGTTCTAAAAGAAATCTGGACAAGTCTTATCATGTGGTTTTTCTACGCCTTGATTCCATGTTTGCTCACAGGTAAGTATGAATTAGAATACATCCAATAGTTTGGACCTTGAATATAGGTTAAGAAGGTGAAAATGCTTTCTCAGAGTTTGGGTTGAAATATCTGTATAGAACATCGCATGTCTGTTTTCTGAAAGGTTTCTCACCTAAACCTTCATCCCCACATCGCAAAGAAAAGAAAAGGCCTGCTTTCTGTTTGGAAATCTTTCTTCTCACCTCCACAGAACAATCTAGAAAGATAAATCATCAAAATAAATAGTCTAAAGGTTAGCAGAGCTCCGTGCATTTTGTTATTTATCTCATTATCTAGTTTTAAAGGGTACAACATAGTTCTGTCAGTCTTTCTGTGTGTGCCTCGGAGATGTTAACTGTAAGGACAGATTAAAGTGAAACAAAGATTCTAACAAAGTACATACGAATAAAAAGATAATGTGTGGACTTTATATGGGGTACAAGACTTATGAACAATTGGATTTCTCTCTTTGCCAAAAAGGTACTTCATAGCATTTAAAAAAAATATTTGGTTTGGGGCATTTTCCCTGCCAGTAAGATTACATAATTTTCTCTTCTCCACTCCTGGTTACATGTACCTACTTGATTTATCGTTCCAAAATCGCAGCTGCTTAGTCTTTGATGTTTGTTCATGTCAAATCACATTTAAAAGAAATTTTAAATTTTAATACTCTGATGATATTAGGCATTTTGCATTCTCAGTGTCAATGGGAGCCTTGAGTACTTTCTGTTTTTGTTTACACGGAACTAATTATTTTAGTTTTAATCAGGCAACAAATCAGTGCTAAGTCTATTTGCAAATGTGTAGAACTGGCTTAAACATCAAATATATGATGTTCCTTCCTAGCTCAAAAACCTTCACAGCACCCAACTGCTCAGCACATGATGTCCAAATTCTGCTATGTGTTTCTCATGACCCAGCAAATTCAGGCCTCGCCCTATTTTGTTTATTCAACCCTATTTCTCACTACTCCTTGAAAACAAATATGGACTGTAGGCAGCTGCTGTCTTCACGGTCGGCATATTATACTTTCATTTCCTCCTCCTGGCCTTTATTGTAATAATTTCCCACCAAAAGCACCATCTCCACTTCCTTTCCCCATCCCAAGCCCACGCTCCCATCATCATTCCAAATGGGTCCTTCTTCCTACATCCCCTTCCAAGACCTCTCTCTCCTTTGACCCTTGACCCCATATACTCTAGCTTCAATGGATTACTTCTCTTTTCAGCCCTGGTCTGAGGGCAGGGCCTGGGCATCTTTCCTGGTATCCCTACAGCCCCTAACATAGCTAAGCATGCTGCTTGTTTGGTTAGTTAGTTGTTAGGTTGTTTAGTTGTTGGGACAAAAAAGTTGCCAAGGAAGCATTCCTCCGGTAAGCCAAAGGGAGGAGATGAAAGACCAAATGAGAAGAGGAAAGACCAGCATTTTTTAACTTGACATTTTCTTCAGTGAGTCCAGTCTTTTCAGTCTTTTCTTGAAAACTCCCATTTCAAACAGACTTGGAGGTGAGTGTACTCTTCTGACGCTTATAAAGTTACACAGAAAAAACAAACAAAAAACGGTGAAAATCCCTTGGATGTTAGAGCAGCCAGAAAGACCTGTGCGTGAGTTTTGGCTCTATCACTTACCAGCTCAGGGACTAGATCATGTAACTTCAGTTTCCTCATCTGTGAAATGGTCATACTAGCCACCTTGAGATAGTGAGGGCCTAAATAAGATGATGCAAACAAAATCACTTTGAAGACATCAACATGCCCCCACCCCCAAATGTTAGTTATTATTAATATTATCTGTTGGTCATACAAACAGATGGTGGTGTCAACAGATAATTGCTTTTGCTGAGGTTGCCTTTATGCAATTTCCTCTGGGATGTGTAGGTGCCTGTGATGAATTCTGCAAATTCTAATGAACTTCTATTAGTTACCAGATCAGTGGACAGATGGGTAGAGTTGTTGCACTCTTTCACAGAAATCATATGCCTTGCCCTGTCCCTTCCAAATGTAGTGTGTGATTCAGGAAACTGATTCCTGCTGCCAATAATAATAACAATAACAACAATGACAATAGTATCTACCATTTCTGAGTGCACACTGTGCCCTAGGTTTGCAAATATGTTCTCTTGACTTCTCACATCAATCCTGAAAAATAGGTGTTACTGTTCCCATTGTACACATTAGTAACAGAGACTAAGAGAGATTCAGTTATTTGTCCAAGTATATATTAATACATTTAGTTAAGTGGGGGAATTGGGATTTGACTCCAGTTTGGTGGGCTCCAGAGCCTGTGGCCTTTTATACTTCTCTGCAGAAGAAGCTGAGACATTGAAACAGGCCAGGAAAAGGGAGGAGGGACGAAGTAAAGGAAATGAAGAAGATGATGCTGTCTTTCATGAAACATTTGTTTTAAAAGGTGTTGGACGTGGCCGGGCGCGGTGGCTCACGCCTGTAATCCTAGCACTCTGGGAGGCCGAGGTGGGCGGATCATTTGAGCTCAGGAGTTTGAGACCAGCCTGAGCAAGAGCGAGACC
>CAUYRB010008454.1:0-123671 GCA_963574695.1 Propithecus perrieri | reverse complement strand
TGACCACCCTGCTACTTTTCCATAAACCACAGGCCACCCGTAGATACAAAGCCAGGGGGTAAAGCTGCCATGGTCTACTTGGAGCCAGTAGACAGGAGGGCAATGAGTCCTGAGGAAGCACTTATGGACAAAATGTAGTTCACCGTGGGGTTGAAGTTCTTCAATATGAAGAAGGAAGCAACAATGACCAAGACCAGGAACAGAGTGTTGTTATAGAAGATGGAAAATGTTGTAGCTTCATAGTCAGCAACTTCATTTTTCTTCCACAAGATTCTTTCATCTTTTTCCTTCCGAGACATCTTTCTATTATCAGCTTCAGAAAGTTTTCGAGTCACTTCTTTGGAAACAGCATCCTCCCTCTTCTGTGCTACTTTGTGCTTGAGAACAAATTTTACATTCTTGTATGCAAAGGCTACCAAATATGTGCTTACTAGGGTCATCACACTATACAGAACAGCAGACTGAATAAGATCCATATGCCATATTCGCCAATATAACCAGATGGGGATGGCTGACACGATGAATGCGTTCCCGAAGAAGAGCGCGGAAGACTTGGCCGAGAGGTTGCCGCTGAAATCCTGCAGGAGCAAGTCCTCCTCCGACTGCTGCTTGGAGCCGCCTTTGGGAGCCATGGCGGAACGAGAGCCGAAACCCTGCATAGTATAAACCTTTTAAAAATATGAGAAGAGACAAACTATAAACTTCTCTTAGAGAAGTTTCTTTCCCACTTTATTTTGGAAAAAAAAAGAATCACTAAAATAGGACCTACATTTAAATGTCTAAGGAAGTTGACATTAGTCCATGTTGTCAAACTCAGATCAACTAAGCAGAATTAATTTTCTAGTCTGGGCTTCACATACCACATTTGTTTGGAGGAGCAGCTGCACTGCAATTTCCTGAAACCACTGCCATGGCCCCTGGAGCTCAGAGGCAGAGAGTGGCTCCGCGCCTAATTTCAGAATGCGGCCCACTACTAACATTTCCAAGGCCCAGGGTCACAATCCAAATGGGAGTGCACAGACTTTGTGCCTAACTATTTTGGATATATAAATTAAGTTAACAAACTCAATTTGAATTCTCCTCCCATGAGTTTCTCTTCAGTACAGGACTTTGAATTGGAAGGAGCTCCAGTTGGTTGGTTTGGAGAGTTCACAAAGAGTCCAGACCTGCCAACATCATTTGATCCCCTCCAGTCTCTTTCCCCTCATCTGAGAATTAGAGTCTGCAAAATCCCTTCCCAATTTGCAACTCTATTCTTACATCGCCAATCTAACTTTCTGGTGGCGGGTCTAACTTTCATTTTTTGTATCTCACTTTTTTTCTGCATTCTAATACACAGTCGCTGATATCATATGGATCTAGTTGGCCCCCTCACACTTATATTTTGGGGTTCATGAGATATCTTGTTACCTTGTTTTTTAGTAGATGTTGTTCATGGAATTTTTCTGTGTTTGCTTATTTGTTTACCTATATAGTTGCTCTATCAGTTTTTGAGGGGAAGAATCAGAAAGATTAAAAGACTCCACCTAAGATTCTCGCTTATCTGAGCTTCCTTGTTCATCTCATTTGGAAAATAAGGGTAATAATTATATCTCTCTTATAGGATTAAGATAAAAATTTTAAAAATGAGACATGTACATTTTTAAACACTGGCCCAAAATTAGTGCTTGAAATTGTTAGCTCTTATTTTTATCCATTAGGTTCAAGCTCTCTCAGAAATTTCTAGATTCGTGTTTATGACAAAATTCCAAAGAAGCTTTTCTTAAGTGTTTTCAGAACACATAGCAGGTAAGAAACAGCAAACTAACATGTGGTAGGAGGTGCCATTACTCTCAGTTGCAATTATACCAGAAAGGTTCTTGACAGCCTGCTATTCAAAGGAAGCCACAGAACTAAAAAACAATCAAGAACTCTGTTACTCCCTGGTATAATAATGGACACTTATACTTTTCACATAGAGATTATAGTGTTCTTAGGCAACAGCTTAAAAATATTTAAAGCATTTTTAAATAAAACCCCTGAAGTTAACTCCATTAAAAGTTTCAAAAGAAAAATATAACTTGCCCATAAAACATATTTTATTAGGAACATAGTTACCTTGTCATCCTTCTCTAGGTTAAATAAATGGCTATATATATATATATATATACACACACACACACACACACACAAACACATACATATATCTATATATTTAAAAAACAACTAAAGAAAAACCCCATTAAAATCTCTTTGTTATTCAAAGTTATGATAAAAGAACACTAGTCTTTCATGTGCCATTAGTCATCTAAGACATCTGTACTACAGTACAGAAAACTCATTGTAAAGCATGGTGTTTATCATCTATCCTATAATAACATTATTTTTAGGGAGTGTGACCTCTGCACCAAGTTTCAGTTACCTGCAAAATTGAAGGGTTTTGTGGTGGGACTATATTATCCCCCTGTGTGAGGAACCTCCCTGGTCACAGGTCAGATAACTAGACATTAGGCTGTCCACCAGGTTAAAGAAGGATCCCATGAAAGGCATGCTATAAACACCCCCATCCAGCTCCCCTTCATTTGCCTTTAGGGCAGGGTCTCTAGCTGCCCTGATACTGGAACCCCAATTTAGCCGGGAGCTGTCAAAACAGGGCAGCATTAGTGAGGAAAAGAGATAAGCAAAGAGACCAGCGGGTTCCCGGAGGAAATAATTGGTCACCTGACACTTGTATGTAGTTGGAAGGGCTGGAAAACAGCACCTTGCTGAAAAATAAGAACTAGGAAAGGAAAGAGAAGGGTGGGCAGTTCAAATCTCATGGTCCTTGAAATCTCAGTAGCATTTAATGCTCTCAAAACACTCCTTACTCTTGCAATGCTCCTCTTTCTCTTTTGAGGCACTGTGCAACTTCGATTGTTCTCCTAGCTTCTTGGACTATTTGTTCTGTACATTATTTCCTTTTTCTTTTCAGCCCCTGATCCTCTTCTGTTTTCTCTCTGGACTCTTTTTCTCATGCGTGAAGTCACCATTTATTGTGGTGCTTTCATATAATGTTCCTAAAAGCCGAAACGGTGTTTGAATGCTTTGTGTTTTTTAATATATTAGCATTACCATTTTTACTGAGCTGTTTGACATGAACAACAGATTATCATGTCATTTTAATAAAGGGATAAATGACACAACATTGATAAATTTGAATACATTAAACAAAGAACTACTCTTTATTAAATGATACTGTAAAAATGGAATGAAAAGGTAAGCCATAAGTAAACTATTTATCCATGAAATATTAAAATTCCTACAAATCAATAAGACAAAGAGAAACAATTAATTAGGAAAGCAGGAAAAGGTCTTAACGGGCTCTTCAAAAAGATAAAATCTTTTTCAATAAACACAAGAAAAGTTATTACATCTCATTAATAATCAGGTAAATTCAAATCAAAATGATTTTGAAATACTACTACTCGATGCCATATTAGTAAACATTAAACCATTTAATATACCAAGTGTTGGTAGGATGTGGTGTAATGAGAACTTATGTACCCTGCATATGTTTAGCCACTTTGAAAAGCAATTTGACTTATCTAAGTAAGTTAAAGATTTTTGTTCCTGATGCCATCAATTCTACTTCTAGGCATAAAGAGAAACTATTGCAAATCTGCATAAGGAATCATGTCCAAGAGTGTTTATAATCACATCATGTGTAATAGAACTAAAATGGAAACAACCCAATGTCAATTTAAGCTAGAGTGGGTAAATAAATCTTGATGTATTCATACAATGGCATTTATATAGCAATGTAAATGAACAATGTCTACATGCAATAACATTTAAGATTGCAAACATAATGTCAAATGAGTCTCAAAAATGCATAAAGTATAATTTCATTTATATAAAGTTCAAAAACAAGCAAAATTAAACTGTATTGCTTTGGGTTGTATGCACAAATAGTACATCTCTAAAGGGAAGCAGAGAAATGATTATCACAAAAGTCAGGATGGTGGTGACCTCTGGTGAAGAGGAAAGTCACTGTGATCAGGAAGGGCACATAGAAGGTAGGAGTAGGGTTGAAGGGAGTTTCTACTGTGTCATCCATATTGTTTCTTGATCTAAGTGGTGTTTCATGAGTAGATATTTGCTTTATAATTATTCTTGAAACTTCTCACAATTAAACATGATGACAAAAAATAAGGAGGAAAAAGAGAAATGTGGTAGTTGGCTTCCAAGTTGACCTCTGAATAAACGATGCACTTAGGTAACTTAGGTAGTCCCCTCCTACTTTTGACCCACAGAATATGGTGGAAGTGATAATTGCTACTTCTCATATAGGTCTTAAGAAGCTAAGTGGCTCTTGTTCTCTTGGAGTGCTCACTCTAGGAAAAGCCAGCCACCACGTTAAGAATTCTGACTACTGTGAGGCCTCCAAGCTATGAGGAAGAACAAGCTAGTCACATGGAGAGCTTTATAAAAAGATAGATGTATAAACAGCCTACAACTGTCCCAGCATCCCAACCCAAGAACCAGATGGATGAATAAAGAAGTGTTAGTGTAACTCTAGCCCTATCATAATCAGACCACAGCTGCATGAGAGACTCTGAGCACTGACCATCTAGCTGAACTCAGTTTTCCCAGAAAATACTATGAGAGATGATCATAATAAATTGGTATTTTAAGCCACTAAGTTTTGGGGTGTTTTGTTATGTAGCAGTAGATAAGCAGAACAGAAGGGGAGTGGAATAAGTAGAAAAAGGTAAAACAGGAAATTTGTTTTGTAATTGATTAATAGAAAGAAAAAAACAGAATCGGATACATTTAAACAATAAAAATTTAGCACTACCAAGAAGATGGCTCATTCATTTATTTCAACAAACACTCTCTTTTCTGAAAGTCAAACTCGTATTTTCAACTGTGTGGTAGACATCTCGACCTAGATATCCTGTTGGGTTTTTTTAATCCACTGTGTCTAAAATGAACATATCCTCTTCCCCTGAAATTGGCTCCTTCTCCTAAATTAATATTTCTGTTAATGTCACACCAAGCTGACTCATTTTAAATTTATACTCTTATTTAGTTACATTCAGTTAATAAGAAATCTATTCATTTCATCAATCATTAATGAAGTTCTTCAATAAATATTCAGTCACTATCAAGTTCCAGGCACTAAACTGGTTCTGAAAGTACAGAAGTGACCAAACCAGTCATGCTTGTTGCTGACACAGGGCTTTCTACAATATTCCTGCATCAGCCTCTCCCATTTCACTTCCATTATCTCCATTCTCGTTCTAGGCTTTATTTCTTCTCACTTGAACTAGAGGTCAATTTCTTGAACTAGAGAACAGGTTTTACTACATCCTGTTTTCACTGATCTGGCTGAGCCCTCTGCCGGGTTGATCCTTGCACTCTGATTACTTGTATTCCTTGAAAAAAGTGATTCACTGATATAATACTGATCTGCTTCCTCCTCCTCAAACTTTGCTGTAACTTTAGTACAACATTCGCATAGCCTCATCCCTGCTTTTTGATTCCTACTCATTATTCAAGGCACATCTCAAATGTTACCTCTTCTAGGAAACCCTTCTTGTGTGTTATCTTTTTGTTAATTTTGAAACCAGTTTGTTGGAGGGGGATACTATATATTCCACCAGTTATTATAGTTATTTGAAACTAATAACTGCCATTCCCAAAATGTGTATTTAATCATCATGTTCCTTTCACCTGGAATAGCCTTTTTCATAATTGTTTAACTTATTTGATGCTAATTTAACATAGTCTATTTTCAATTTAATAGGGTTTACAACTGGTAAATGCATTTCATGAATGTTAAAGTTCTATCTCTGCAAGGTAACATACCTACAATTGTAACTGCTATGAATAGAGAAATGAAAAGAATCAGATGTTTCAGAGATTTCTGTGAGTTTATATTAATGATTTTGCAAATTGGTAAAGAAGATATTAATAAAAGCTAATTCAAAAAACCTCTTTTTCAATTTGATCTTAAAGATGACACAGCTAAAGAATGTGGTCCTTTCTGCCTCACAGATACGCAGATTTTTTAAAAATTAAGCTGCTTTTTGTTCTGGAAACTTTCCCTTCAAATATTTCCTGAAAAACAGTTTGATGGGCTATTACTAATTACAAAAATTGTCCCCCATATTTTCTTTTTAATATTTAAAAGCTGTTAATATTTTCAATGGAAGACATTCTTATTTTCAGAATATTTATGTTTAAACCCTTGTATATAATTATGCCTTACAAAAAAAGAAATGCCCACGTATTTGACTGATTTTTCAGCCAGAGAAATTGTTTCTAGTACTATCTGTCTAACATGAAAAGCTGCACAGATTTTCATACGGAATTCTGTTTTTATAAAATTTTTATTTAAACCCTTGTTCACAGTAATGCCTTAAAATATAATTTCCAACGATTTGACTGATTTTTTTCAACCACACACACCTAATAAATGCACCTAAGGAAGTAAGTTGGTGACACAAAGCTCTCTTAACTGACAGACACCCATATGGTGTGGTGCATCACAGCAAAGTTGAGAGAAAGGAATTAAAAAGACAATAAAAAAGATTCTCTTTCCTAAGAATTCTGCATTTAATGCCTCCATAGCAAGGAACAACTTTTTAAAACATATCTTTACCCTAATTCTGAACAACCATATTTCTTTATAAAATGTGAGTATCTAGGTATAGCTATATATATGCTTGAAGTTTGATATAGGACTGTAAGCATAGGGCTTACAAAAGATTCCTCTGTACCCTACTATAGACTACTATATGGGAAACTTGGGGCAGTTTACTTAACTCTGTGAAACTGCTTCAGCTTTCCTATCTGCAAAATGGGAATAATAACTTTTCACCTTCAAAATTCAGAAAAGAATTCAGTAAGATAATCAATGGAGGGGGCAGTTGATCTTGTAATAGTAGTTGAAGCAATAGTAACAAAACAAAAAATTCGCATCGTTCAAAGTGATGGATGTAATTAATCATGGGAGGTTGAATCTACTAGTGGTTAGAAAAGATCATATTCTATTTTATTACCTAGAAACACATTAGAAAAGGAAAGTAAGCTCATGTTTCACCAAGCTGTAAGTAATGTGTTTGTGAATGAAATACAACAGAATTGCTGAATATTGACACTGGAGAGTCCAATTCCTTGGATCCATGCATTCATTTTATCCTCATGGGTCACAGCTAAACCAAACCAGGTGTCACTCTCTGGATAGTTAATCACCAGAGTTGAACTGAAAGATTGAATCATCTTCCTTGTTATATTCTAGTTGCTTAACTGAATAGGAACATAACCAAACAATACATTTACAGAGCACAGTTGGAGACATCTAGTAGCTGACTTGTGTGTTGTATTTTCCACTCTCATAAATTTACCTGGATAACAGGAAAGTATCCCTTTCGATAACTGTGCTCTGTAAATCAAGTAGGAATGTGAGTGGTAGCTAAAGCTGAACCATTTCTATTTGATATTACATATTACGCTAGTCTAGTAGTTTCAGTTTAACTTTCCTATGGATGAAATGAAGCTACCGACTCCCCAAATATCCAATTTATTTGGGATTTTTCTGGGCAGGGAATACGTAGAGGAATTATAAATATGGCAATGTAGTAACACTGAAAAGTCGCTGTCCCCGCATGGAGACTGAAGTCCATAAGCATCCCACAAGCAGCACATTTACCTCACAGCGGCCAGTTTTAGGTTATTAGCATCCAGACATCTACCAAGAAAGGTTGGCTCTTCCCTGGAATTTGAAGTATGGGAAGGGGCATGCAATGTAGACCTACAGGTTCGGAATCCGTAGGAAAGGCAACTGTCACTGTGGCACAGAGAAAGTGTTAATGGGGTTTTTAGAGAATCCCCTTACAGTTAAGAAAATGGAATTCATTTGGATGGTGATGAATTAACATTTATGAGAAATTGCCTGGCTTCTGTTATTTCCACAAATTATAGTAATGACCAAATGTTGTAGTGTGACAAGCTTGTTATTTGATAAGAAGATGAGTAGAATGTATTAGAGGAAGAATGAATACAGTGCCAACTGTAATGACACCATCATCATAATAATATTTGCCTATAGTAGCAAACAGTCATGGTCAAATTCCAGGAAAAACATGCCTACATCTTGTGGGAGTAGAGAAGGAGGGAGCAATCAGAAAGCATTCACACAGGAGGTGACAATTGACCCATGATTAAAGGAAGCAAAGCCACTAAGCTTTTGACAAATCCTTAAATAAATTTTCTAGTTCATCATTCTTTGTGTCCTCATCCAGGCCTGTGTAAAAGCCTGCATTTTCCTTTTCATGTGCTCTTACATGCCTCATGCTTTCTCTCTAGCTTTAAGGCAGCAATTGCTAATAACAGGATCATCTCACTAAGGAATTATTGCTACCTCTTTGGAGTTGTTCCTACTTTCAGCACTATTTTCTCAATTAACATTTCTGCTAAAAGGACTTTGGTAAACGACACTTAGATAAATAGTAAACCCTTTCTCTTCTTCCTTTTAACTACCTGCATATCGCTTAAACACTTCCTCTAGTAAACTTCTTAGATCAAGTTGTAAGCTTCTTAAAATTGCACTGATGCCCCTGCTATGAGTCTTTCTAAATGACTGCAAATACCCAGAGGACACAGAACTGCACCCATGTTGGAAGGAATGAACTGAAATTCCAACTGGACAGGTTGAGGCTTTTTGCCTTTTTTTCATCCCTTTATAAAATATTTAAGCTTTAGCTACCACTCACATTTCTACTTCCAAATATTCTCAGAATCTTTTACCTATATTCTGAGTGATGTTCTACTTTTCCAGATACCCTTCAGACTCTCAACATGTTCTCCTAACTTTCAGAAATTTTATGAAATTTCCCTCAACTTTCATTCTCATGTGTACTGGCCCTAGCCTGATTCCACACATATTCACAATTATTCCTTCTTAAGTCTGAATTTTAATTCAGAATATGTGAGTACAAGTATGAATATCTCTTTTACTAGATTTGATACGTTAGGCAAGATGGTTTGCTTCTTTAAGTCATAGTCCTGTCTTTGGTAAAATTAGAGTGTTAATACCTGTCAGGTCCAAAGAACTGTCATAAAGATCAAATGAAATAGAGTCTATAAAAATCTAGGCACCCTTTAAAGTACTATAAATATATAAGCCACTATTATACTGAGATATCGAATATCCTAACAGATATATACCATCAGGCCATTTACGACAATAGAACTCTGACCCACAACCTCTGCAGTGACCAGCCCAGGAAGCCAAACTACCTCTTCTGCAGCTATTGGTCCAAAACAGAACTTGGTCGACAACTAACAGCTTCCCTAATTTTTGCCACCCTTCATCCCTACTTCCAATTCAGAACCAACTGGAGAAACCCAAACCAATCACACAGATTGCCTCCCTTCTAGTTAGCCTGCCTCTAACTTCCCCATGCCAGCAACCTTCAAAGGCAGCATTTGTAAAGTTTTCTCTCTCTTTTTTCCTCACTACAAAGCTTTTAAACTCCTCTGCCTGCCTTTAAGTCTCTGCTAAATGCAAGTAATAGTGACTGACTCCCTTGTTAGAGCAAGTTCAGCATAAATAGATTCTGTTGGTTCTTATTTGAGTCTTCGTTATTTTTATACTTTGGTATATATTTAAATTTACTCCTATAAATCTTAACAATATCTTTTTTTTGCAGAGAAATCCATTCATTCATTGGCTTAGTGCTGATATTTACTAAGAATCTCCTATGTAATAACATTGTGATGGTTCCTTCAGGGTTTCAAAAAAGATTCATTTACGCAGAACCATAAATTAGCCCTTGTGGAATGCAGGACTTTTCTTGGAAGATATGATGAAGCATATGAAAAAGTAAATTAAAAAGTCAGTAATTCAAGTCAGGCTGAAAATAGTATATGTATAGATGTCAAATCAGTGATACAAGCAATAAATGTACTAAGTTCAAAAAGTATCACCTATGCTTAGCTGGGGTCTAGAAAGGCTTTAAGCAGGAAGATAGGCTTGAACTGGGACTTGCAGGAAGGTTTTATAAATTTAGGATGGGGCAGAAAGTGAAGATAATCCAGACAGGAAAATGTCTATAAGAAATGTCCAGGCAGGAATGTGCAAAACCAAATAGGAAAGCAGATATGATTGCAAGAACAATCTGTTAAGAGCAAAACGAGATGCAGGCAAGTGGTGGACATCCTAAAATTGTTCACAATCTTGCTCCTGAATGTTTGTGATCAGAGAAGTAATACATGTAGATATAATTTCAAATTTAGAAAGACTTCTTTCCAGATTTATGTTAATGTTTCTGTATATTTTAGAAACAGTTCCCTATATTTTGGTCCTACTTATAGTAATTTATAAGAGTAAAAGGGTCACTTTTGATGTAATTAACTTTAAAATGTTTTAAATTATTGAAAAATTTCTAAATACTGAAATCATGGCCTCTATTTAGTTACCTTTCTTAGGAAATCTCCTTTTAACATTTGCTTAGTTAAAAAGCATGTAGAGAGAAAGACTTTGGAGAGCAGAGACATTACGAATATTTATTTTATTATTGAGTCCTCACTGGGTTTTATTTAAAGTCCCTCTGTCAGCAAAACTTCCATTGAAAATTTTGCCATGCTGAGGATTATAAACCAATATGCTGTAAAGTTCTGTGGTGTATAATTGCCACAAACAGCAATCCTAAAAAACAGAAAAAGAACAGCACAAAATTTTCGGTTTATGGTGTTTATTCTTCTGAAGGAGAAATGGTATGCTTTTCAATGATTTGTCAGGTAAATTTTTACTTGCTGGTAGGTACATTGTGATGAAAAGACTTTAGACCAAGCAATCTGAACTTTATATGAGGCGACAAGGAAAAGGATAGAAGCAGCTTCTGGAGATGCCCGGTAAGTAGCCCAGCAACCTATTCCTGGCCATAGTCCCCTTCCCCTGTCACCTGTGTTCCACCACCACAGCCAAGTCTGTCTCCCAGCTTTGCTCTATCAGGTGTCCACATCTCTATTTTGATGCATTTTATCTTTTAAAACTTTCAGAATTGATTTTTTAAGGTAGTCATGTGTTCAAGGTTTGATTTCAGTGGAATATCAAGTGTACATATCCAACTGTCCCCCAGATATTAAATTCAGGAATGTAGAAAAATCACAATGTCTTATTGCTGTGGAGAACCTATTTTGTTTCCTTTTTCATCCAACTTCCTCTCTTTCTGGAGCCCAAATAGGTATTGAAGATACTTAATTCATTTCATGTCACAACTCAATACAGGATGATTCTGTATCTATTAGGAGATATGCAAAGAAGTAAATCTTTGGTTGACACTACCGATGACTTTGTTAAAGCTAATTATCTAGAAAAGCCAGGGTTCATGAGTCTTTAGTGTTCTGGAGAAGAAGGAGTTCTTGTAAAAAAGAAAGATTTTCCTATTGACCATAATAAGGGTAAATATACGAAGCATTCTGAGAGTCTAAAATATTGGTCCTAGGTCTCTTTAGGAGCTGAGGGAAAATTACATAAACTCAAAAAGCTACTTCAGTCCACCCCATGCAAACCGACTCCATGGATACTATATAGTTTGAAAAATATGACTTAAACCTAGCTCAAATATTGAGTCTCTTTGTACATTCTTTAAGATTCTTCCTATGCTTGACTGGCCAAGAGTAAGATTGCTTTTTAATAGATTATACCATCTTCCCTTGAATGATTATGCATGAATTATTGGAGTAAAAGCTAAGAGTTTTGGAGTGCATCTTTTCTAGTGGTTATTAAATATCAATAAGCTGAATTTATTTCTCTGTGGTAAGAAAAAAATGTTTGGCAGGAGAGAGATACAACAAAAAGTATGTTACATGGGTAGAGAAATGAACTAACCACATATCACAGATACAATAAAAGATTTTACATTCATAAAAATTAGTAATTATATAATTAACACCCATTTTATAGATAAAATGATAGGAAATATATAAAGAAAAATGTCTTTAAATGGAAAGAAATTTTAAAAATAAAGATAGTAATGTAAGAAGAGGTTAAAAAGTTGAAAAGATTGAACTACATATTGTCAGATGATTTATAATAAAAAGAGAATAAAAGGCATTGCTCATGATAGGGGAAGGGTCATGAGAGTGAAGTGTCAATCACAGTTAGAGAAGTTAGAAAGTAAAACTTAGCAAGTCATAGGAGGTAAATAGTTCCAGAAAGATAAATCTTCAGAAGTAAGACACTTGAGGAGAAAAAGATATTAAAAGGAACAGAAAAAGTAAGCAGGGATAGTCACAGATAGAAAATTTCCATGTATAGAAGGGAGAGTCTACGAAGAACTTTAAAAACTGGAAATAATTAATTTTGCCAGCAGGTTAGCAGGAATTCAGCAGCCCAGTAGGCTGGCCCTTTTATTAACAATTCTTTTAACATCCTAAGTTCTTATCCTATGGTAAGGATAAAAAAAAAAACAGAATAATGTAAATTCAGCATGAAAGTGCTGATTTGGAGACCAGAGGAAGTCATATTTTTCACTATTAAAAAAATGGAAGATATATGGAACCATAGAATCCCAGGTTTCAAATCATCTGAAGGGCATTAGTTGCTTGAATACCATCTACAAATTATCTCCCCAAAGCTGTTTTCTGTTTGACCATTTTCATTCAATGACGGAAAGCTCATTACCTTCTAAGCCAGTCCACGCTGCTCAGACCACTCTGTCAGAAATGTCTTCTTTGTATGGAGCTGGAATCTATCTCTGTATCCGTGGCTCTAGAACCTGTGTATCTGTGGTTGTACTCTAGAACCACACTAAAAGGCTCAAGTTTTCTTCCACATGGGTTAAAGCTCTGTGCCTTCATGTGGTTTTCTTCAGACTAATATAAAGAAAAATCTTCTGATCAGCGCCTGTAAGATACGGTTTTAAAACTTTGTCACCAACATGAACGCATGTTCTACTTAATATAAAAATCTCAGCATAATTGGATAAGCTTTATTGAAATTATTATTTTGTGAATGTGGTATAAATCAATTGAGTTTGTAATGCACCATACCATAACACTTATTGAATCTATTCAAGTTAAACACATGCTTCTCAACATTTTCTTATAGAATTCCTAAGGTTTTTTTCTAGATATCAGCCTAGGCAAAGAATTTATGAAGAAATCCCCCAAATCAATCACAACAGCAACAAAAATAAATACCTGATGAAATTAAAAAGCTTCATCACAGTCAAGGAAACTATCATTAGAGCAAATAGACAACCTACAGAATAGGAGAAAATATTTGCTTTCTAAACATCTGATAAAGGACTGATAACAAGAATCTCTAAAACTTACAAAAAATAACAAGAAAAAATCAAGCAACCCCATCAAAAAGTGGGCAAAGGACATGAACCAAAACTTTTCAAAAGAAGACAGAATGGCCAGCAAACATATAAAAAAGTACTCAACATCTCTAATCATTAGGGAAATGCAAATCAAAACCACAATGAGATATCACCTAACTCCAATGAGAATGGCCTTTATCAAAAAGTCCCAAAACAACAAATGCTGGCATAGATGTGGAGAGACAGGAACACTCTTACACTGCTGGTGGGACTGCAAATTAGTACAACCCCTGTGGAAAGTAATTTGGAGATATTTCAAAGAGCTAAAAATAGAAATACCACTTGATCCAGCAATCTCACTATTGGGCATCTACCCAAAGGAAAAAAAAAGACATTCTATAATAAAGACATCTGTACTTGAATGTTTATGGCAGCACAATTGACAATTGCAAAGATGTGGAAATGACCCAAGTGCCCATCAAAACATGAATGGATTAATAAAATGTGGTATACGTATGCCATGGACTACTACTCAACTACAAAAAAGAATGGTGAACTAGCACCTCTTATATTATTCTGGATAGATCTTGAGCCTATCCTTCAAAGTGAGGTAACACAAGAATGGAAAAACGAGCACCGCAAGTACGCGCCATCAAATTGGTACTAACTGATCAACACCAAGGTGCTTACGTGGACGTAATATTCACTGGGTGCTGGTCAGGTGGGAGGGGGATGGTGGGGGTGGGTAAACTCACAACTAATCGATATGGTGTGCACTGTATGGGGGAAGGGCAAGCTTGTAGCCCTGGCTTGAGCGAGGCTAAGGTATTATATGTAACCAAAATGTCTGTAACCCAATAATATTCTGAAATTTAAAAAAATAATTAAATCCAGGGGAAATTAAAAGTTATATGTGGATTTTCAAATGCACAGAGGCTTGGCACTCCTAAACGCCTTGTTGTTCAAGGGTCAACTGCAGATGCTAAATGATACCTTAGAATCTTATATTTATTCAACAATTACTGTGATATAAGCACACATAATCTCAATTAATCCTTTTATCAATCCAAGATAATAGATAACTCAGTTTAGAGGTAAAGAAATAAAGACTCACGTTAAGAAAGTAATATTTAGAGCTTATGTTAGAGACCATAAATTGAATATTCTCCTCTTCATAATATTAGGATCCTGTTTTATTCCAGAAGTCCATGTGTTCAGCTAAGGGCCAACATTTTCTAGACTATCTAGACATGGCCAAGTTACAGCAAAAGAAATGTAATTAGATAGAATCTTCAGGAAACCTCATCTGAAGGGTCACAGATAGCTGTCACATGCCTTTTTTTTCTTTGCCCCCTTCTTCCTTCTTCCTGCCTCCAACATGAATGTGATGGCTAGAGCTTGAATCAGGATGAGGTCTTGGGAGTCCTTTGCTAAGGAGAGTAAAGCAGAGAGCTGAATGCTAATGAACTTATGAAGCCACCTTACCAGATGATGACTGCAACTTCCCCGACTTTTCTTACAATAAAGAAACAAACTTCTATTTTGTATATCTTATTAGTGACTTTTTTACTAGCAAAGGTGACTGATTAAGCTTATTATATACAAGGCTCTGCCCTAACTATTTTACCTAAATTGTCTCATTTACTGCTTCCTACAATGTTCTTTTCTGGTTGTGGAAACAGAGGCTTAAGGAGGTTAACTAATAAGTTTAAGGTCATGTTTCTAAATAAATGGCAGAAACAAGCGTTGAGTCCAGATTCTTTTCTCTTAATTAAAGTGATCTTTTTTATAATGCCATCACACTCCTCACACATGCATATACAGACCTTAAGTGCCATCATTTATTTCATGAATATTATATTCTCCTATATATATTCTCCCTGATGGATCTTTCACATTTTCTCATCCCTTACTCCTTCATTTGGTGATATGAAAAGTATAGTTAAGTCTTAGTTCTGAGATGATGGGAGCAAGTCCCAGTGGTAATCTCTCTAATCTTTCAGAAAATGATCCAACTGCCTTTTTCCATTGATTCTTTTTTTTTTTCCCTTGGAAGCAGGCTTGTGCAATAAAACTTCTCCCTCTTGTCAACAAATCCTCTTAGCATCACATAATCATCTTTTCAAGAAAAAGTAGTTAGGGGAACATTGCTAGCAATTTAAACATGCTCCAGGCCCCAAATTACTAGAAAAGTCTGTGGCAATTTTGAACTAGAGATAACTAGAAGTGTATAGACATTGGACTGTCACATGCATCTCTCTCCCCCTCAGATTTACAGTTATTTTTCTATGAGATGTCTACCCATCCACTGCGATGCTGTAATTATATATTCTTAAGGTGACAGCATAATATGCTCTTTCCCATTCAGTATATTCAGTTTGCCTAAGGTTAAAAAGCAGTAGAATAAAACATCAAAAATGCCATCTTCAAATTAATGAGATTGATAACCCATTATGTTTTTTATTATTTAGACATAAGTCAAATCATGCAAGTAACTCACAAAAAATTTTTGACCTATTTGCTAAAAATCTTTTGTAATTTGAATTTAAATTAACTATTACCCTGAAGCCATTCAAGCTCATTTAAATGAGATTCATTCAAATATCTTTGTGAGCAAAATACACAAGTATTTCTGTGTACCCAATTGGATATCACATTTATAATCAATTTCATAGTCCCATATTGTTCTCCTGAACACTGAGTTCCTACAAGAGTTCCCTAGTTCGGTTTTGTTTTGGGGTTCTGTAAATTGCTCTGACAAAAATATCAAATGGCCTTCCTTAGGCCACAGATTCCCAAATTTTCTCTTTTCATGGTATCCTTAGTAATTTTTTTCATAGTATCCTAGGCCAAAAGAGATATGTAACATTTCTTTTTATTAAGTAGAAGGGTCTACACAACTGGAAAAGTATTTATGTATGATTAATTTAGTAACCATTTGAAAAATATACGCATAAATTGAAAGTTATTCATGTAATAACCAGTAGATGTTGGTGTTTTTTCCATAAAAATATTAAATATTTTGTAGCACCCCTGTGTATTTTCTGTGGTACCTGGGGTAATACGGTACCCATTTTCATATCTATGGTTTTAGGCAGCATTAATATTTTATTTAATTGTTCTGAAGGACAGGAAAGGATCCGTTCATGCTTACATTCCCAGAGCCTTGCACAATACCTGGCATACAGTAGGTGTCAATATTTGCCGAACGAAAGGGTATAGATATATATGAATGACCAAGGTGATTCAGTAAAAAAGATTAACTTAAGTAAAATGGTTACCTGTGGATGGCGCAGTTTGTAATGTAGGGTAACACAGCTCAGTGGTATAGCAAGTAATAGAGAATGTGGGCTCTATCACTCTTTATATATATGATCAGGCTTCCCTCATTTACGAAATGAGGAGTAATAACAGTATCTACTTCATAGGACAAGATAATTAAATGAAAGATGCATGTGATTCACCAGGCATAGCGGACAGTACACAGTATTTGGTAAATACTATTATTATTATTATTTTGCTGTTTTATGCTTTATATTATAGATGGGAAGACACACAAATCTGGGATTGGTGGATAGAAATGAGAATAAAACCTGAAAACACTAACGAGACAAATCAGGAAATAATTATTTTTAAAAAGCAAGCTATGATTTCAAACAGAATAAGAAAGCACAGTTGCTATGTTTGGAAAACACATTTGAACAACAGGCTCTTTGTGGCCAGACTCAGGAAGCCACAGTGTGACTGAAATTTGTCATCTGCCAAAAGTAAGACAAACTCAAATCCCTTAGTTTCATGGCTTGAAATTGAAGACCAAAAGCATCTCCTATTTCTAATCATATTCCTAATTACAGAAACACAGGCTAGCACCCCTGTTGTATAAGGGGCTGCCAGTATTTCCATTATCAGTTCCCATTTTCAGGGCTTATTACTTAAGCACACACTCCAGGGAGATTGTTGGCTTGGAGGCTCTCAGCGTGGAAGAGAACATGTTTTATAAAATTTGGCATCAACTTTCCAACTGTAAATACAAAGATAGAAAGGCAACAATGAAAAGTCAAGAAAACCCAGGGTGCTGGGATTGAAAAGGTTGTTCAAGCTAATTTCAAATGTAATGTATAAATGAAAACACTGCTCTGAGCATTTAAACAGAAAATACATTTTTGAATTTAAACAATTTCACCAAACATCTGTAACAAGACAGCAGAAGCAATGGGACATACCCATCTGTTTCCCATTAGGAAAAATTGGAATAAATCTAATGTCAGTATCTATGAGGAATTGCTTCTACTTCAATCTTGGCCAGACTGTTGAAAAGGTGACTTATGTTGTTGTTTTGAACCATCTCTGCATTAATTGTTTTGAAGAATTAGACACAATTATTTGTAAGCTTTCTGTCATACTCATTGAATGGTTAATGTATCTATTTTAGTTTCTTAAATATCCTTTGCTTTAACTTTGGTTTTACTAAAATTTCTTGTTAGCTTTTAAAACTTGTTAGTACAGGATGTTGTTACAATTACTTAAGCCACTGTGCACTTTCCTTTTGATAGTTGTTCTTATAACCAAAATAACACTTATAAAATTAAGTCAATGTAGATGACGGAAGAAAAGATATATTTTAAAGAATTATATTGAGCCGTTCGATTTTTATATAACTGCTTCTGAACTTATATTTGGATATGATCACCAAATAAAGTATAAGCTATAAAGAAAACTTCAGTTTGGGATCAGAAAAAGAAAGATATCACTCTTCCTTAGCCTATAACCCTGAAGAAACTTTTATGTGCCTCTTGGTACCCTTTAGTGGTTCACCCGAGGTTGAGTCCTGAGCTTGCTGGTTTCACATAATCCAGAGGAAATAACTGCTTTAACTCAAAAGCCTTTTCTTCTAGGTGCTTTTGTGTTACAGTAAACATAATCTTATATGTCTGGAATACCTAACTAAGCAGACTGAATGAAAAGACTGTAAAGCCCTAGTCGATGGAGATCATAGAGGGTTGACAGGATTTAATACTTTGATACTTTACTCATACCTTTTTGTCACTATGCAATTATCACTGAATTTATGAGAATGTTTACTCAACTTTCTCTTTAGGAAAGACAGCAATTTAATAACAGTGGACAAGCAATTTATGGAAAAAATTTTAATATGGATAATGAAAACACAGAATTATGAAGCAGTACTGACCTCTGGACATAATTTTGTACATATCCTTCAAGAAATGGCTATATCTAAACCATACATGTTGAGCTACTATCAAATTCTTAAAAGTCATCCAGAAAAAAATTAAACCCCTTTAGATAGCCAGTTCTGGATTTAATGCTGTCAAGAATTGATCCTTTGTGTCCAAACTAGTTTCCTCTTTCTATAGTTTAAGATGCTTTTCTCTTCGTTTAACCTCAGTGAAGTTGGAAAATAGCTAGTTATAATCCTTTTTAGAAGGACAAGTTCACATATCACATATTCCTGTTTTAGAGATTATATAAGCTAGATCAGACTTTAAAGTGTATAAACATAGCTATACTGATTGTTTGTTTTTTTATTGTATTGATAAAAAGAAACTAGGTCCATTCCCCACCCAGTTTATAAATTATTCTTGGCAAATAGCTCTGATTCTTGCACCTGCTACATTAGTAGCATTTTATGCAGCACCACAAATGCCTGTTTCTTTTAACCCTTCAATTACCAATAGGCTTTATTACTATCTATAATAGAAGAAAACCTGCTTTGTAGATGTAGGTCTACATCCTACAATGTCAGGATAATTGCTTTTGGACTTTGATCCATTCTATTATTTACATAGTTTGTTTTTATTACTTTCCAAAATTGAATTGACAGATCAAATCAATCCTATTCTGGATAAAAATGTTTTCCAGTAAAGAAGCATATTTTACTATCATACATTTTCTGACATTGAATTATAAAATTTGTCTGAAAATGTCCCAGTTTTTCCTATTACCTATAAAACCTTAATTAGAAAGGGACCGTTAATGAGATTCCTATGACTAAATTTATGATTTATATTCTTTTTAGTGTTTTTTAAAAATACACAGGTAGCATAGAGCTTGGAACCTAGTATACATAATTTGTTTTTGCAATGTTAAGTGAATTATTTTTGTAGACATACAAAAATATTCGGAGTTATATAAAACATATTTGAACCACGTTTTGTCAATCAAATTTACCTACTCAATGAGATAAAATGGTTGACTAACAACCTTTCCCACTAGATTGAATACTCTAAAACAAGAGCTATGTCTTATTCATCTTTGCACTCCTAGATGCTAGCAGGATATCTACTACCCCCCCAAAAAAAAGTTGACTAAGTGAAATGAATTCAAAATTCCAAATTATATTATTTTAGTTACTTCCTTAACCTGGATATTGAGACTAACTATGCTTATTCTTTTTCATACTGAGTATTAAAATGTAATGAGTACTAAAACTATAGCATCAGTACATACAAGTATATATAATAAAACATATATAATATAAATGTATATATACTGAAGTTTTAGCTCTCTATGTAAGTAATCAAGAATAACAGATACCAAGAATAGAAACCAGATATATTTCCATTATAGGGAACTTCTAACTGTTCTATTACATTCAACTTCTATGAATCATTTTACTTAAGTTAACAACCAACTTCTAACTGTTATATTACATTCAAATCTCTGGAATTCACTTTTCCATCCTAGGAGCAGCTGGCTTTTACTGGATAGGCTTTGCTAGTGAGAGACTCATTAGTATCTACTTTTTTGGCAGTCCCTAAACAGCAATATAGTGGGTAGGAAACTCATCGATTTTTGCTTCAGATTTAATACCCAAACATTATATTACCTGGGGATTAGAAAACACAGAGCAGAAGACAGCTTCCTACTTCCTTCTATGAGAGATTAGGCACACACCTCAGGGTGCTAGAAATTGCAACTGTCAGCTTATTTCAGAGTGGTCTCAATGAATGGTCCCAGAACACCATCGAAAAATCTGCCTTGATGTATAAACAGTTGGTCATCATTCAGGGCTTGTGCCAAAAATGTACCTTGCTATTCCTAAGTAAATAATACACTAAATTTACAATAAGGTACAATATTACAAAAGTCTTCATTAAATAACTCCCAACTTCAGTCTAAAGTACCCTATATTTATATGTGTTTTGATTCTTTAAGTATAATCTAAAGTGTTTGGATAAATCCCTCAATAAAAAGCAGTGTTGATGATCATTTTATATTTCCCATCTGATCTATTATGCATCTAACAAAACATGTTCTCCAATACATTTGCAACATCAAGTACTGTGTTATACACCCTGTGGGTATTCCATAAATACTCTGAGACTGACATTTGGTACAAAAGGGCAAATTAGGTACTCTTTGAGTAGAAAATATTTCCCTTGCATTTGCATGCAATTTATATTATGTTATTAAACAATTGATATCAGTGCAACATAAGTTGTTTAGATTTACTTCTGTGCTTTGGGGTTAACCTTCTACAGAACATTTCAATATATTGTATAAGATTTTAGTTCTGTGTGGTATAGATCATTTTTGAAAGGTAGCTAAATATGATTTGACTTAATAAAATAAAAACTATGGATTTGCTTACTCAGTTGTTTAGGAAATTTTAAGTGCCTCCTACATATTAGGTGTTTCTCTCATTTTAAAATGATATTTAAACTCCTAGAACTAATCTCAAATATGACTAACAGTAAGAGAAAAAAAGAAATAGAGAAAGAGACAAGGAAGAGACAGAGAAGGAGAGAGAGAGCAAAATGGAGGCAGGGAAAGGGGCAGTAGGAAGAGGAGAGAAGGAGAGAGATAAAGAGAAGATACATAAAGGTCCGCTTCAGGTGACACAAGCTTGGCTAAAATACTCAATGGTATAGATCCCTTGGAAAAGCAAACCAGATTCTCCTGCAATTTTTCCCTTGGATTCATAAGAAGAAGATCAAAAAATCATCTTTAATACCCCAAAATATACTCTTCTAAATGTCAGTGTTAGTTCTACTGAGTTTGTGACTATTTCCTGCATTCTCTCACTCTACACTCTCTCACTCTGGTAACAGAAAGAGTGGAAGGAGAAAAATCACCTCTATCAATTGCTGACACAACTAAGATTTCAAAGTGAACCATCAGCAGAAAAGCTTCGGGCAAAAAGATTTGTAGAACCCTGTCTGAACCATCATTAGAAGATAGGTTTCTAGCTCTGAAAGAAGGATGCTGAAAAAGCATTCAATAAAATTCAATGTCTTCCCTATAAAAACTCTCAAAAAACTGGGTATAGAAGGAATTTATCTAAAAATGACAATTTCCATATATGACAGACACACAGCTAGTATCATATTGAATGGGGAAAAACTAAAAGCCTTTCCTCTAAGATCTGGAACAAGACAAGGATGCCCACTTTCAACACTGTTATTCAAAATAGTACTGGAAGTTCTAGCTAGAGCAATCAGACAAGAGTAGGAAATAAAGGACATCCAAATTGGAAAGGAAGAAATCAAATTATCCTTGTTTGGAGATCATATGACCTTATATCAGAGAAACCTAAAGATTCCACCAAAAAAAAAAAAAAAAAACTATTAGAGCTGATAAATTCAGTAAAGTTGCAGGATACAAAATCAATATATAAAAATCAGCAGAATTTCTATATACCAGCAATAAACCATCTGAAAAAGAAACCAAGAAAATAATCTGACTTACAATAGCTAAAAATAAAATAAAATACTTAGGAATAAAATTAACATCTATAATGAACTTATCTTCGACAAATGTGTCAAGAACATACAATGGGGAAAGGACAGTCTCTTCAATAAATGGTGCTAGGAAAACTGGATATCCATATGCAGAAAAATAACCCTAAACTCTTATATATCACAATATACAAACATGAAATCAAAATGGATTAAAGACTTAAATCTAGGACCTGAAATTATGAAACTACTAAAGGGAAACATTGGGGAAACACTTCAGGACATTTGTCTGGGCACAGACTTCTTGAGTAACACCCCCAAAGCAGACAACCAAAGAAAAATTAGACAAATGGGATTACATCAAACTAAAAAGGTTTTGCATAGCTAAGGAAAGAATCAATAAAGAGACAACCCACAGAATGGTAGAAAATATTTACAAACTACCCATCTGACAAAGGACTGATAACTAGAATATATAAGAAGCTCTAACAACTCAATAGGAAAAAAATCAGATAATCCAATTGTTAATAAAAAATGGGTAAAGTATATGAATAGACACTTCTCAAAAGAAGACATACAAATGGCCAACAACTATATGAAAAATGCTCCACATCATTAGCCATCAGAGAAATATAGATCAAAATTACAATGATATATTATCTCACCCCAGTTAAACTGGCTTTTAGCAAAAAGATAGGCAATGAAGAATGTTGGCAAGAATGTGGAGAAAGGGGATGTAAATTAGTGCAATGGCAATGGAGCTTCCTCAAAAAACTAAAAATAGAATTACCACGTGACTCAGCAATCCCACTGCTAAGTATCCAAAGGAGAGGAATTCAGTGTATTGAAAAGATATCTGCACTCCCATGTGAACTGCAACACTATTCACAATAGCCAAGATTTGGAATCAATCTAAGTGTCCATCAATGGATGAATGGATAAAGAAAGCATGGTACATATGCAGAGTGGAATATTATATAGCCGCAAAAAAGAATGATATCCTGTCATTTGCAACAACATGGATGGAACTGGAGAACATTATGTTAAGTGAAATAAGCCAAGCACATAAAGATAAATCTCACATGTTCTCCCTCATATGTGGGAACTAAATATTAAAACAATTGATCTTATGTAGACAGAGAGTAGAAAGATGGTTACGAGAGGCAGGAAGAATAGTGGAGAGAAGCAATAAAGTGGGGATAGTTAATGAGTGCAAAAATATAGTTAGGGGGAATGAATAATATGTCATAGTACAACACAGTGATTATAAACAACAAGTTAGGGTACACTTTAAAATCATTGAAAGAGTGTAATTGTAATGTTCCTGACACAAAGAAATGATAAAAGCCTGAGGTAACAGATACCCTAATTACCCCAATTTGATTAATTCACATTGTATGCCTGTATCAAAGCATCACATGTACCCTATAAAGACTTACAGCTATTATGTACTCATAATAATCAAAAATAAATTTTTTTAAAAAAGAAGGATAGATTACATCCAGTTCGCGGTCTCTCTTAAATGTAAGGCTACACATTTCAATTTTTGAAGTAATCTAATAACTTCTTCCTTAACTAAAGTGCAGCTGTACCTGTCTTTCTGGGTCTACTTTCTGATTCACAAAATCTTCTTTTCTCCTACAATAATAAAGATAATTTTTCTTGCCCCGTGGAAACCATACCTGGAAAGTGGCCAACAGTAGAAAAATAGTCACCTGTGTGAGGTAAATGTCCTATTACAGAGCACTAGGTTATTTGTAAAATTACTGCTTTTAGGTTTCTAATTGTTGGCGCTATAGTTTGAAGAGTTAACAGACTCCATACTAGAGAAAAGTTTATTATAGTGTAAAATTTCCTCAACTCAGTTGAATAAAATTCTCTCTTATCTGTAGAAGACTAACTCAAAGAGTTTATGTCCTGTAGGACAAAGATAACAATATACTAAGAATTCCTCACAAAAAACAAAAGTGTACTTAAGCCCTATGCTGAGATTGAAAAGCTTTGGGGACAAGAGCACAGCTTAATTTCCAAATCTACATAATCGGTAATATCTACAAAAATTGTGTTCAGAAACCATACCGAAACTTTCTTATTTCACTAAAGTTTGGTGAGGCATATGATATCCAAAGAGGCATTTAAAGGCGTAAGTTAATTTTTTTGAAAAAAATAGAATACTATAAAGAAGACTGTAAAGAATATAGAATACTATAAATAATTCTATTCACCACATGCAGTTTCTTTCAGCTAGCACTGAATTCTTAAAATTTCTATCAAGATTAATGTTCAACCTTGTAAACACTTCTGTCCTTATTTGTCCTCTTCAAAGACTTACTCCATTATCGCTAATGCCCAGTGATGACAGATAGAATATAAAAGCTGCCTACAAATGGAGCACTAAGGCTTTCATTGGCTTTTCAAGTCAAATTCAAAGTATATGTTGACAACAGTGGTCTGTGTAACACCTCAAGAAGAATTATCACACTTACACCTTTCTTCTTGGTGGTGGGAGAAGGAAAATAAAGAGGCACAGGAGTTTAATATAATGCATAAATGTAATAAGAGATAGCCCAAAGGAATTATCATCCATTTAAAGTGGCGAACAAGTTGAAAGTTATATTTTCCCCATATACTTGTAAACAATCAGGTATCAATATTTCCAATGATTTAGTTTCGTGTAAAAAAAATGAAGAATACTCATTTACTTTCTCTTAAACATACTTCCACATACTAAGGAACATGTAGTTTTTTTTGGTGCACACAAACCTGCACGTAGACTGTTACTAAGAGACACGCCCTTCTCGCGTGTGTCTTTTGTACCAAGAGCCTATGAATAATTATGTGCTGGGAAAGAACCATCAATTACTTCACCATCTAGAAAGTCAGTTTTCTCCTAGTTAGGGACATATTTGCAGGCTAATTTAAAGTAAATAGCCACTAAAAAAAAATCTACTTAGAAATAAATTATGTCTGTCTATCACAGCTATCAACATTGTAACCACTCTACTAAAACTATGAGATCTACTACCTGTCAATGAGTGAAAGCACTCAGTCGAGCAATCCACAACTGGAGAGGATTAGCTTACAACTGCTGCCACTATCAGCAAAACAGCAAGAAGCAGACAGTTCATTTTACAGAAACTTAATGGAGTGTTTGGCTCTGGCTGTTTAATACAAGCACTGTCAAGGCATCTAAGCAAAAAGTCTCAGCTGTCATCACTGACAAGCTGAGTAGAATTATTTGTCACAGCAGACTGGATAAGGCATCATTAGAATGGTGCATAGGGCTGCTACCATACATCTCCATATTGTAGCCACAGAGACAATATGCTTATGGCTGCCACAGACATATGAAAGTGGTATGTCCCCAAAAGACTTTTCATCACGTGATATGAGAGTTTAATATTCTAATCTCAGCATTTCAAAAGTGGCAGTAACACATGAAGGCTTGATAAGATCTTCCTAAATAAATCTATTTGCTAAATAATCTATATATTAATTTTATATTTATATAGAGAAATTATTATACATACACATATATACACACTCATACACATATTCACACACACAACCCAGCAGTATCTGTGAATCATCTTATCTTTGGTTAACTTTTGCTATCCAAATCTAATAGCCCTTAATTTTACTATTATTAAGAACACATACACAAATTACTACCGAAGACCTGATAAACACTAAAAATTGTTTACCATAAACAAATTATACATTCTCATGGTTCTCTTTATCAGGACACTGAGAGTATATATTTTGCTTAACTGCTAAAAAAAATCAAAATACCGCCTCAGAGAATTAATTAAGTTTCTAATACCAAGAAATAATACAGTTTCTTTGGCTGAGCAGAAATTCACCATTTTCGCTTAATGTTAAAAAATAAGTTCTGTGTATATAATTTAGCACAGTCCTAATTAAATGACAACTTCCACTGAAATGTGGTTTTGGAGGAAGAAAATGAAAATAAAAGCTTCTAAATACTTAAAACCTGACACAAAGAGAAAAATAAATGCACTTAATTCTAGTTTCACTAACTCACAGGATATAACTAGATCTTTTAAAAAAATAAGGACTTGAAATTAATTTCCTCTTAAATTCCTACTAAGTTTCCTTTAGTTCATTCGGATTTTTATTCTGAATAATATTTGCAAATGGCTACTCAGAAAATTAAATAAGTAACTTTTTTGGAATAAAGTACAAATCACTACTTTTCATTTTTAGTCATTTATTCATTTGCTCAACTTATTTATTGAATGCTAAGCACTAAATATTGGCCTATTGGGAATTAATCTGAAGAACAAAGAGAGACATGCATTATTTCTTCAAAGAGTCTATAATACAGAGAGGAGACATGCACAGAAATACTATATTATAAGAGAGAAAGTGATAAGTGCTATGCGAAGAAAAATTGTTAAGGCAGTTCAAAGTCAGGAAAGATCAACTCTCTCTGGAACATGAACAGCGGTGGAAAGGGGGATTCCCAACTGCAGCATTCAGGGGGAAACTCCAATGAGTGCTAAAATTAAAATAAGCGAGTGAATATCTCACATTACAAATTCAGAACACATTAATTGCAATAACAAGTATGATCCCAAAGACTTTTTCCCAGAGAACCCCTTTTATCCCATTTATCAAGAACTAGAAAAGATATACGACAAAGGGTTTTAAGCCAAAGAGGCATAAAACCAGGTTTGCATTTTAAATGGCTCTCTCAGCTGCAGTGTTGAGATGGAAATGAGAAAGGAAAAAACTAGATATAGAAAGGGCTCATTAGAAGGTGCACAGAAAAAGAGAACATAACAGGCCTGAGACTGCTATCCTTATAAAGACCTACTTGTGAGGTTGGCCCTTGGCTGGTATCTAAGAACTTAGATGTCAGGAGGGTTCCCAGCATTTCCTGATAATAGTTCACTGTGGCTAAACTGTGCAAACAATATGGGTTTTGATGAACATCTACCTGTTTTCCTTCTGGGAGACTACGTTTTGATATGTGTTAGGCAAAGGGTACCTATGTGATCAGCTTCGGTGGAAACCCTGTGCACTGAGTCTCTAACGAGCTTCCTTGGTAGACAACATTTCACTCGTGTAGTTGTATCTCATTGCTGAAAGAATCAAGCATGTGCCCCGGACGTGGACTCTTTTCCTTGATTTCTTCCAGATTCTTCCCAGTGCACCTTTTATCATCTTCCCAGAAATAAAGGTCTGAACTAGAGCAATTGTAAAAGAAATGAGAGGTCAATAAAAGGCAGGAGCATTTGAATTGAACGGCTAGGATTCAAATTTCAGCTCCACCACTGATTGGCCATGGTCACTGTATTCCTATGGAACATTTAGTAAGAGATGTCTAACACACAGTTGGATATCCTAATCTAAAGCTGGCCATGAAGTTATGAGATAAACGTTTTTAGAGTCAGAAAATATAAGCCATTGAAACCATTAAAAGAGATGGGTTAACCTAGAAAGAATGTATTAATATTTAGTGAGAAGGATAAACCCAGATCTAAATTATGGGCCAAATTAGCAGGTAGGGGCAGGAAGTAAAAGAGGAACCCAAGATGAAGTTAGAGCAGTCATTCCTGAGGTGCAGTTCTGAAACTAATAAGATCATATGGAAAAGTGTTAGAAAAATGAATTTTTATTCTCTATCCAAGACTTACACAATCAGAAAGTCTGGGGCCCAGCAACCTGGGTTTTTACAAACCCTCCAGGTGGTTTTGATGTGTGCTAAAGTTTGAGAACCACTAAAATAGTGCGTAGAAACTACTACCAGTGAATAAATCAGAGTCTAGATATAGTCAGTAAGCTGAAGAGAAGCAGGCAGTAATGTGCATAGAAGTGGGTGAGAGAAGATAGTCAAGGAGGTATGGATTAGCAGTGTCAATGGCAGTAGAGGCCTGGTAAGTTAGGAATATTGATGTACTCATTGCGTTTGGCAGCTGGGCTTTACCAAAAACAATTTCACTAAAATAGCAGGGGCAGAAGTCAAATGGCAGAAGGTAAAGATAAAAGAATAGAAGGTGAGGAAATAAAGACACAGAAAGCCAACTATTCTTTCAAGAATTTTAAGTGTAAAGGAATAGGATTCAATAGTAATTTGAGAACGTCATGGCAATTTTACGGTTAATATTGTTTTTGTTGTTTTTTTTAATATGGGAGAAACTTGACCATGTATTAGGCGAAAGCAACAGAGAGAAAGAAACTGACAATATATAGTGGAAAGAAAGGGATAACAAGTAAAGCAAAGTACAGCACAAAAAAGAGAGAGAGAGAGAGTATAGAAAGATGAGATGGAATGGATTGATAGGAAGTGCTGGGGAGTTCACCTCAAAATGTAAACCACTCATTTGCAGGGTGGCCTTTTTTTCCAAGTTATTTTCCTTCCACATTGCTCTTCAGGCCAAATATAAAGCATAAAGGTTTAATTGTGATACACCATTATGCATTCCTGGTACCTGACATAGCAGAGACTTAGTAAATGTTTCATAAAAGAATAAATGAAGAAATGATATAATAACTCATTCCATTATACTTTCTGTAGAAAGTAGCCCTACAGGTAAGATGGAGAGGGAGAAAAAGACAGGGGAGAGATATGAAAAAGGGGACAGGTGAGGGCGAAGAGAGAGGAAAAGGAGAGAGAAAACTGATGGATGTGAATGTTTTGTCAGAAGAAGTGGTTCCCTCCAGCTCATGTGAGCTGAATGTGTGCATCTCTTTTAAACTGTGCATTGAGTGACAGAATATTGATAGCTTGAAATGGCTACAATGGGTCTATTTATACCACAGAAACAAGCAAAAATAGGGCTGGCTATTTTGGAGAGCTGGTTGTTAAATATTACCAGCACGCCACTGAAAAGTGCTAAGAGGTGGCGAAGCAAGAAACTGGCCACTTAAAGTTTACTTACTCTGGACTCCATCAGCAAAACTATAAGAAAAGGAACTGACATCTATGTTAACCATCTATAAATTAGGACTCAAAAAGCTAAATAATTTCACAGTTTGTAAAAGGCATTGGGTTTTAAACTCAGACCTATCAACTCCAAAAATTACCTCGTTTCCTATGATTGCCCTATCATCAAAATCATCTGGCTCTCTGGTTAAAATATATATTCCTATGCCCTACTCCAGGTCGACTAAATCAGAACCTCTAAGGAAAGGACTAGAAATCTACATGAGCTGCATGATTCTTATTAGCAGGCAAATCTGGAAAATACTGCTGGAAAATACTAACCACACTGTCTCTCCAGGCCCTTCTTTGGTTTACTAGTCTGGATCACCAGCACTCAGCGCCACAAGCCAAATGAGGAATCAAAACTGGGTATGGGGTAGTGATATATGTTGTAGTCCTTAATAAAATGACAAATGTAAAGTATGAGGAGGAAGAACAGCTATAAAATTCAGAGAAACTGCCAAACCAAGGAAATTCCAAGCATCGTCCTTTGGTCAGAGGTATAGGGCCTTGCAAATCCTCCCAACAATGTCTCTGAAATAATTTCTGCTCTACAGTTGATGAAAAGAAGGCTTTGGGGGAGTTAAGACACCTGCATGGAGGCACATTGAGGGTACGTGATGAAGACGGACTTGAAACTGAATGATCCCATGTTCCAAACACTTCACCAGGTGGCTTTTGCATCTTGTCATGGATGAATGTTTCAGGAAACAAATTTCAATACTGGTAATTATTATGTCAAAGTATCATCTATTGATAGTAAAACTGGATAAAGACTTTTTCCCCTTTAAGCTACACCCTGAGACAATTGACTAAAGAGGAAAGCTCAGTCAATCTTATTAGTTATTTGCAATCTAAAATGAGTGAACCATTGAATCTAGACATCCATATTCTGGAACCATGTAAATATCACAGGAAAATCAAGAAATCAGAAAACTACTTCATAAAACTACTTCTGTTTTATGAAGCTCTAGAATGACCATTTAACATGCTAGAGCTCACAGAACTCTGTTAGCATCTGGTAGCAATCTTCATTAAGCATCAATGTTAGTCTCAATTATTGCTTACCCATCATTACTCTTCAGGGTGCTAACATGCTGCATATGATTGGTGTCTTACAACAGTTGGAGATCTGCCCTCCCTCAAGCCAGAAAAATAAGTGTCAGGTGAGGAGGCAGAATTAGTCCATGGTCATAAAAGTCCTTTAACAAGAAAATGTATTACTCCAAGATAGGCCATATACAAGGATTTCTGATTCCTGCGTTTGAGTGACATAATTCAACAACAATCTTAGAGTAAAGTCTGTGATCACTTTAACTTATATCTCTATATAAGCAGCCAGCATTACTTACTATAAAAAAAAATCAGCTTTCTCCCTTTTTTCAGGAAAGCAATGTAACCATTCTGCTTAAAAGTATGGGTTCTGCAAAATTGCAAAAGACTCCTAGGAGAGCAAAATTGTTTTTAAGTCCAGGAATCTGACAAAGGAAGGAGGGGGCCAGGAGACTCCTGACTCCAAACATCCCCATGGGAGCCCTGGGCAAAGATCGACAGTGAGGATTTGACAGGTGCCAAGCCAACGTGGACAGAAGCGGTCCGGGGGACCCTTTCTGAGCCGCTGCCTGACCCCTGGCACCAGCTATACCCAGCGCCCTGCAAACCAGGCAGGGAGCCATCAGGGAGGGGCCAGGCAGTGGACAGACAGTAGTAGGCTAGCAAGCAGCAGCAGCTGACGAACTTGAATGGTACTCAGTTACATTTAAATGACAGGATCCTGGGACTAGGGTGGCCTTACGGTGCTGTTGGACTGTGTTAGAGGTTTTAAAAGGGCTGTCCTGCCCCGCTTGATGGCTCACTCTGTGATGGGCTCATACCAGGACTTGCTAGCCCAGGATAGGGCCTTTGCCAAATTCCTGTGCATGTATGACAGCACGGAGAAGAAAAAAGCCTCGGAAGATGACGGGATGATGGGCACCAGCAGACCAGCGAAAGAGACCAGGCAGATGGAGAATGGCATGTTGGTGATGGATGCTGTGGACAGGCAGCTGCAGAGACAGCTTGACAGCTCAAGGTATCAACGTGTTTGGTTACTCCATGGCAGTGCCCTTTGGGGGAATCTTTGCTTCCCACCACCTACACCTGAATCTGCTGCACGATGTCCTGTGGTCACCTAAGAGCTTCTTCCCCCCAGTGGGAACCTGGTGAACTGCATCTCCACGGAGCTGGGCACAGTGAACTCAATGATCCCACAGGTCACTGAAATGTTCATAGGCTCCTTTTCCTCCACACAGAGCGATAATGGACCCTCCTTTGTAGTGGAGATAACCCAGCATATAAGCAAAGTCTTACATCTAGAATGGAAATTGAACATATCCTGGAAGTGATACAGGAAAGTGGAAGAGGGTGGTACCACCTGCCCTCCTCCGATAAGGGTAACTCTTAGAAGCTGGCTTAAGGTAAACCCCTAAGAAATAGTTTATGAGAGACCCTTCCTAGCACCCCAAAGTAAGTATGGTAATATAACCATGACTAAAGAAAGCAGAGTAAAGCAATATGTCAAATGAGTGGGTCAGGGCTAACCACTATGCATGAGTTTGCCTCTTTCAGGTCTCTTCCCCAGTTGGAAGCAGAGAAGTGGAAGGGACCCTATGAAATGAGCACCTCATTGAAATTTTCAAAACTAAAACCTTGGGTCTGTCATACCAAAGTAAAGAGGTGTCCCATGGAAGAAGAGGACTCAAGACCCCAGTGGAGGGGCCGGCCTTTGGGTAATCTAAAGTACCTGTTTAAGGAACAGGGAAAAATGAAAAATGTTGATGTTTTTACAAACCTTTCTTTGATCGTTTGTTCTGTCTATAGGGTAGAGACAGAAATTTTTAGAAAGAATTTCCTGGGCTATTGTTTCTTGTGTTATCTGTCTTGTTGATGGGTTTGTCTTTCTAAACCTCATCTGGTGCAAGTACTTCTGTACTCAGAGGCCCCATGTTTCTTTCTAACCCAGCCCTGGTTTCTAACCCAGCCCTTGTACACATTGTGTACAAGGTGACAGTCCACTTCACCTTGTCAGTCATCACTGTTGTAGTTGTTGCTGATGATTTTTTTTGCCTGGTAATCTGTTGTAAATATACTGCCAAAGCTTTGCAATGGAATACAGAAGTATAAAGCTTCCATCCAAAACATCACCCCAATTCAGCAGAAAGTAGATCCACGACTTTGTCGCCCCTCCTACCATAGATATGGAAGGATAAAATTGGCAGTTGGGGATATGTAACAGAGTAGTCGCCCCTCCACCCATAGATATGGAAGCGTAAAATTGAGAGTAGGGAATATGTAACAGTGGGAATGGCCTGAAAAAAACAGCAAAAATGTTTTCTCTTTAAAATTGCCCTCACTCTTTTCGAGAACTAAAATCTGAATCCCAGCCTCAGGCCGTGATTGGGAGGGGCAGGGGAATGTCCTTTGCTCTTTGTGCTGCAGGAGATGGCTCAACAGAACTATCTGGGCAGAGGTCACCAGATTGTCTACCATGGAGATGGAACAATGAGAATCATTAACTGTAGTTGAATGACAATAGCCTAGAACTGAAAACGGTCCCTTAAAAGGTCTGTATTTTTGCTTATTATTATGATGATGGCATTTTTAGACAGGAGTCTCTATCCTCCTCATTTGCTGGCAAATTAATAAACTCCTGTTTCCTTCTCCTCAAAAATAAAAGAAAAATGTGGGCTCTGGAATCAGATTGCTTGGCTTTGAATTCCAGCCCTGTCATTTAAGAGCTGTGAGATCTCAGGTGAATATACAAGGATATTCTTTGTGCCTAAATTTTGCCATCTCCAAAATAAAGATATTAGTAGCAGTACCTTCCTCAAAAGTGAAGATTAAATTATCTGAAACTCATAAAACACTTAGAACAGTGTCTGACATGTACTAGCCACAAAGAAATTTGCTAATAGTTACTCTATTACACTTTCAAACTGTCCTTGAACTTAACTATATTATATATGGATTAGAAAGTTTATGCTGAAAGTAAGAATAATTTATTTAGCAACTTACAGTTAAAATAATTCATTAATAAGGTTAATATGGAAAGAAGTTCTCTGTAATGGAAGAAGTTATCTTCCAAGATCTAAGGAACATATTTGACTATTCAGATTATCCTACAAGATAATTTGAAAACCCTGGTTACAATGAGTCTGAATATTCTATAGCCTGCTAACATATCCTCTCATTGGTTGGCTGGAGTTGGGGAGACTGATAGCTAGAAAAGCTGAAAAATCTCCCCTTCTCGCACTCCCTCTCTATCACACCTCACACAGCAAACATAGTCACACTTAAACACACTGAATTCAAATCTTTTGCTAAACAATTAATCCCTGAGGGGAAAAAAATAGGTCATAATCGATCCTATAGGGAGGGTTTAGACTTAGTTCTCAGGGCTTATAAAAATTGTTGTTTTAGGGCCATTATTATCTTTGTAAATAATGGAAACAAGATAATTCATCTGAAGCAAATATGTGTTAGTGCAGAGCCAAATTAGACAACTTTGCAGTTCTAAAATGATTTTTTTATATGCTGCACTTTCAAATGTTCTCTCTAGATGAGATCAAGTAAATGTATTCACTTTAAATATATGATTAATCACCTAAAAATGAAAAAGGCTTTAAGCAAAAATACCATTATATCATCATTCTGTAGATCATTCCTGAGCACAGGTCCCAATCCTTGCCGAACTACTGATTCTAATTACTTTCTCAGCTATTGCTCCTTCACGGCCTAAAAATAGAGCCTACTACCCCATCTTTAAAAAAGAAATACTCCATTCCAAAATTAAAATTCCATCAGTCTGTAAGACATAAAACACTAGGCCATCTTTCTCCAAAATAAATTGCTGAATAACATCTCTCAATCAGTCAATTTATGTAATGAAGATGTGGGCATGACTCTCTATTATATCTATTTTATGCTGAAACTTCATTTTTAAAAAATAACTCACACAGGTATGACTCTTTCCTTAAGAATATTATTAAAGCAATGGTAAAATGTTTAAAAATCATTTCAGTGAGAGAATAAAAATCTTGATAATTAATGACATGAGTACACAGACTTGGTATTATCTGATGGTATTATGGCCAAGAAAAGCTAAAGAAACTATAACAAAAAAATCCAAAAATCTAAAATACTAAAATTCACAAGCCAACTAACCAACTAAAAAACAAAAAGAGAAATACTCTCTAAAAATGTCTGTCTAGTCTACGCTAATGTTTCATTTTGACATGGGAATTGGAAACTCATGACTATCAAAAGACTGAAGTTTCTGAAAGGGAGAAAAAAAGCACAACGTATGTTATATATTACAGCAACTCTTTAAACAGTATCCAAAATTCTTGCAATGGCCTTTAAGTGTGCAAAATGAACTTTGTGCTTCTGTCTTGATCCATTTAACTTGTAAAAAACATGATGGGAAGTTTTCATTTCCTTGCTCCATCCATCAGATGTGCTACCAACTTCAAATGACAGGTTTCCCTTTACCCGAGTCAACAGAGATGCACTCTGAACTCATTATGCTGTGGCAGACAGTCATATTGAATGTCCATACTAGCACATTACTGTAGAAAGATGAATTGAGAAATATTTTTGTAGTCTTATTTTGATTTTATCTGTCATGACTATTCTTTTCTATTTGTCCAGCTAATACAAACACAATTCCCTATTTGCTCTTCTCCTTCTTAGGGACCTAGAAAATATGTAGGGAAGACCAGGTTGAAAAGAATATAATTCAAAGCCCTATTGTCAGAAGACCACCGGAAGGCTCATGGAGCCTTGTCCTTCTCAAGATTAATGAGCAAAACAATTGTTGGGTATCTTTCAGTTTGTCTATCTCCAGAGGATCAGCCAAGGTTCTTAAGTCTATCAGTCTCCTTCCCAGCCTTCAGATAATGAATAATGCCTGTTGAATCAAAGGGTCCCCTCTTGAAGAGATGTTAGTTCTGCTTTCTCCTCAGTTACGGCTGCTGTTTCTGTGGTTGTTTTATTAGGAAGGGAAATCTGTTCACCTCTGTGGATTCGGTATCAGCAGCAACTGTGGAGAAAGGAAACATATGATACTAATGGAAACCTGTTTTTAAGTTTTTTTTTTCTTTCATTTTACTGAAATAGACAGAATGTATTAAATATCTATTTCCTGTCAAATAGTGCTAAAAGTTTCCGTGCATTATCTTGATTAATCTTCACATTAACAATAAAAAACAAAAACTAAAGAACTATGAGATGAATAGTTTTACTGTGTCTATTTTACTGATAAAGACATTGAGGTTTATGGAGGTTATATAGTTTGTACAAGGAATAGTGGTGTCCAAATCTGAACCCAGAAGACTAAAACCAGCACTTAAGAATTTAAGAAATATGCTGTACTACTCAAAGGAGTATAGTCACTGCTTTATTCACTTATGTAATTGCAGGTTTTGCTTTATTGACATTCAATAAGCCACAACTCCTTTTTTAATTTAATAATGATGAGATGGGGACACAATCCATCATTAAAAAATGAAACTTAATTCTCTTTTCAAGGTGACTTTAAAAACACTTGGATAATTTATATTTATATGTAGATTCATAATTTTACTCTAATTTTTAAAAATCCAAACAAGAAAAGCCTGTTTACTATCTTTTAAAATGTTACCTATTAGATAGATGCTAAATGCCACATCCATTTAAATGCCCAGTTAAAAAGCAGAGCTATAACTACGTATTTCTACTTGGCTCAAATAAAAATTAACTACATATTAATAGTTTTTTCATGTTTAACATAGAACAAGAAGGATCTAGTTGAATTGATTACCAAGACAGCACTATAAAACTCTGTATATATCTATGGGGGAAAAAAAAATCTATGGTTCTGATTAATCAATTGAGGACCATGAAAGAGAGGGGAGGATGAGATAAGCTTATAGACAGTAGGGAAATTTAGAAATTAAGCCTAGTTTCCAAAAAAGAATGTTGCTTTGCTTCCTAAATGCTACTTTCTAAGGTACAGTGGAAAATCTAGCACAAACCTAAAACAACGAGACGTGTTGGCCCTTGATAATTAACATGAAAAGATACAAATAATGGTATAACCTCTAAGTGAAAGAAATAACAGTATTTTTCATTTGTGGCATTTTCACAAATGTAGATGATTGCTCACCTTAAAAAATCCCTAATAGGCAATACCAACAAGGGTTTAAAAACCATCATATGCCCTGATATTTAATCATGTAGTATTCCATTTGCTTCAAGTTTACCAACAGTGACTAACTCAGGAGCAGAAATTTTCAAAAGTGTTTTGATTTATCGACTGCTTTTCATTGGCTTTTTCTAGCTGTCTAATGTCACATCTTGGTTTGAAATGTTCAAGTTATCCTGGAACTTCTTATGGCTCAGTCTATTACATTTACTCAAGATATTTGCCTTCCATTCTCATTGACTGTTGGTGTGATCATAAATGGCACAATCTCCCTAAATAGTAATTTGTAAGCGAATAACAAATGCCTTTGAAAACTGCTTACCCTTTGACCTAGAAATTTCTAGAAATTTGTCATGGATTTGTGCACATAATTAGCTAAAAGGATATTCACTGTAGCCTTATTTATATTATTTTTTAAAAATAGAAAAAATTCCTAAATCTACCACTAGGGAGTTGGTTAAATAAAATGCAGTACAATCTGTACAACAGAATCTTTAAAGAATTAATTTAGATATATGGTGCTTAGCATATGATCAGTGGTAAATAAATAACTGTTTGGTCCACAGATGAGTAAATATCCATTGAAATTTTCAGGAATATTTTATGTTGCTTGAAGTGGCTTTACACACTTCAAGCAACATATTAATATTTGTTAATTGTATATTTGTTTACACATATAATAATATAGCTAACACCTATAGAGAGCTTGCTATGTTCAAACCACTATTCTAGAAACTTTACGTATATTAATGTATTTAATCTTCATAACAGTCCTATGGAGAACATAGTATTATTATCCCCATTCTACAGGCTGAAAATAGAAGCATAAGGAGGGCAAATAACTTGCCCAAGGTTATAGAGCTAGTCAGTGGCAAGGCCAGGATTCAAAACGAGGCAATGTTTCCGGAGTCTATGCTCTTAACCAGAAAATATACTTGCTAGAAACCTAATCAACATGAGAATAATGTGGCTATTTGTGGTTGTCAGATTATTATTATCATTGCTTATCAATGTCTTCTCATTTTTCTACAATAAATGTGAATTTTTGTGTAACTCTTTAAGTAAAAAAAAAATGTCTTTCCATTGCACAATAAGCTAGAGATAAGAACACTAAGAATCTTATGAATGAGAACTACTAACACAGATTCAGGGTAGGAATTCTTATATCCCACAGCTCCACATCTTTAGATGTCTCCAAATTGACAATGAATCTGGGCAATGACTCCTTCTGAACCTTGACATCTCACAGGGTAGAAGAACAATATTGTTCTAATCCGTCAACATTGTTCTCTTGCTTTTTGCCCATGTGAAGTCATGTTACTGATACCTATTTTCTCCTTTAAGGTTAGCACAAATTTTTTATGCTTCTGCCCTGTCTTTCACTAGCAGAAGATTGGAATCAATATTTTAGGAGATTCGTATGATATAGTGAACTCAGCTGGTACTCCAACAATTTAGCCAGTGGTTTTTAAATCCTGGCTACTGGATTTTTAAGAAAATTCCACAAGTGATTCTGATGCACAGGCTATAAATTTCTGCAGCATATGTATTATAGTATAGCTTGTCACCTTACTTGTAGTAGTACTTCAGTGTCCAAAGTATTAATAAATGAAACCGAGTAACAGCCAATTTCAGAATACATATTATTCTATGTATACAACTAGAAAAAAGTTTTGTAATATCATTTAAAATGGGAAAATAGGTATAAATAATGAATTATTAAATATAAATCAATATATATCGGACTGAAATATTAAATTAGGGCAAGCATAAGCAGAAAACCAAAAAACTGAGACAAAGGGAGTTTCTGAAGCTGATCCCAGAGTACATTGCCAGTGAATAATCACAGTTTCATTGATCAAATTGAAACTGTGTTCTAAGTGAAATCATGTTGTCTTGATAAATAATAGAGCTTCAATTTGCACACCACTGAACCCAGATTTAGTGAAAATTCACAAAGGAAGGACCAACAAAACTCATAGTAGCAAATAAAACAAATACCTGAGATGGAACAAAATAAAAACTGATGATATCCTTCCCCTGGATAATTAACTATCATGTAAGATACAGATTTGCACTTAAAGGTATACTAGGGCATTTGACCATCATTTGTTGAACCACTAAAGATAAAAAGAAAAATAAATTTTAGTACTAACAACAAAAGTTAAAAATAATTGGGAGTATGTTTGTATGACGTTGAAGAATATATAGAAAATAAAATCTTTAAAACATACACTGCATCTACTAATATATGTTCTTCACTCTATTCCCAGTGACCTTATACCTGCGTGTGTGTGTGTGTGTGTGTGTGTGTGTGTGTGTGTGTCTGTGTGTGTCTGTGTGTTGCTTGCTTCTGTTTCATCTGTGTATACATTTCTGGTTAAAGTAAAATTTTTTCTGATTTCCTCCTTCTTGACCATATCCTTCTCTTCCATCTGTAAACTTACACATGCCTGGTTCTTCAATTCCTTCACCAGTTGCTCTTTCTCAGTCTTTCTCAGATTCCTCTTAAAAATTATACTTTATATCTTAGCCTGTTAGTATCCTGCTGGCAGTAATTATGCCTTTTAAAATATCTGATAAGAGCCTATCGACTTATTAAAATATGCTTGTTTTTAAACAATAACAAATCAATGAACAAAATGGTGTGACAGAATAACTGAGTTGAAGCTTTCCTGTGGGAAATATAAAACATTTTGAGGGTGGGGCTCAGAAAAATTACATGTGGTCTTTGTGATGAGTCACTTGTGTCCACAAATCTAAAACATATGGAAAATTATTCCCCATTTTATAATATTACACTACTTTTTCTCTCAGACTATGTTCATTTCAATCTTTGAAACTAAGTTACAAATATTCGAGTAAAGAAGGATACAAATTCTTGCTTTTCCAAGCAATGTGTGGATTATAGACAAAAGCTTTAAAAGAGAAAAGAAAAAACATAATAGCATTCAACCTCTATGTGTACCCAAGAGGCTAAGACATTATCATAATGCCTTTATTATGGCAATTGCTGAAATTAAATGCCTGTAGATTTGACCCTATGGAGTACAGTTCAGTGTTTGCTATAATAAAACACTTACTGTAAATGCTTAACCTTGAATAGGTTTTATATTAATACAATTCCACAATAGCTACTCTGACAACTGTTCACTATATATTTAATAAATAAGCCACATTGAACCATCCCATGTTACTTTTTGGGTGTCTGAAATATCTTGCTTCCTCCTCGCAAGTGCGTATTGCCTTCCAGATTTTAATTAAGATTACACATATACTATAAAATAAGAATGACATGGTACTTTAGTGATCATTCAAGATTTAAAGAACTTAATGGAAAAAATTATTCATGGAGCAGCCTGTTTAAAAGTGCACACAGGAACAGCTTGATAGGTTATATATGATTCAGAATGAAATAATATAATTGGCGGCACTTACCATATTATGGATTTATGCTGGACTTTGCCATCATTTTGCATTAGTGTTATCTCAGCTGCTTGCTATTTAATAACCTTGTATTAAGTCATTATATTTCATTTACAGGTGGCAATCAAAAAGATGCATATATGGCTTTCCTTGCCTTTGCAGTATAACTGTAATGGGCAATGTATCTATCTTATAGTTTGAATTCCATTTGCACTGTTAACTAAATAAACTTAGATATTTCCTGTTCCATCTCTTAAAATATCAAGTTTATAAAACTCGAAATGTTCTGAAAAGTAATCAAATAAGAACTGAAGTCTAGAAATAAATGATGAATTTCAGTCATATAAAGATAGAATTTGTAAAGGAAATCAGAAATGGCTGTGGTTTCTATTATCCAAAGAGAATCCTTCGTTTCCAAAGACTGTTGGTATATTTAAATTATTAAATGCAATCATGGATTTTTTTGTTTGCTTGTTTGTTATACTACATTAATTTAATTTCTGGTAATATAATACATACATTTTTTAAAATAGAAGCAAATAGTTGCAGCATCAAATATTCCACAGTCACCTAGTCTACTACTTCACGCTATCAATTTCAACATCAGTTGTCTCCACTCCTTTATTCCCCGTTTTTTTCTATAGTTCACTGATGTATGTGTTCCTTCTCCAATATTCCACCAAAACCTTCGAGATTTCTCTTGAAGATCACAAATGGCAACCTAACTACCAAATTCAATGGATAATCTTTTACAGAACTCACTAGTCTGGATTTCTCTTTCTCCCTCCTTTTGTTGTTAGTAAATAACCAATATCCTATTGCCTTACTACCTTTAATGTCTATCTCAACCATAATAGATTTAACTGTGCTACCGAAACAAACAACTTCCAAACCAACTCAGCTTAAGACAGTGGAAATATCCAGAGAACCAAGAAAAGAAATATCTACCCTATTGAGTATTGTCTATCACTGTGCCAGAGGGAACAGAAAGCTACAGAGAATCTTGCAACAGTATTTAAGGCTCCAGGCCAGAGATGATGAGCATCAGTCTTCACACAATTCATTGGCCAGAACTAGGCATGTGACCCCCCAACCATGAAGGATCGAGAAGTACAATCCTATCATGTGCCTGACAATGGAATTAAGGGAGTCTGTAAATGTTTGGTAGATAGTACTAATTGTAACACACAACTGCTCAGAATTTTTCAAAGCTCCTTACTACAACAAAATGACTATTATCCTATGCATCAATTCTCCTGTCTCTGATCTCTTCCCCTCCCAATTCTCTTTACACTCAACATTCAGAATTTGTGTTTCAGTGATACTGAATTACTTGTAGTTTTTTTAGAAAATGACATATTCTTGCATGCATGCATAATTTTGTACATATTATTCATCTGCTTCTCTGGTATTAGAAAACTATTCATCCTTCCAGTTTTATTTCAAAATATACCTTCTCTCTGAAGTCTTCCCTGACTTCATCCAGATCTTGTTTCATGCTTTGTATACACTTTCCCTTCATTAATATAAATATGTTTTGAACTATTTGTACTTGTCTCTCCATTAGGCTGTAAAGAATGGAGTCAGAGAGTACATCACTTCAAATTTAGATCCCTGGTACCAGAGATAAAACACAAACTCGAACATATGTGTAATGACTGAATCCTACCTGACTTCTTTATCATTTAACCTATTTGATGGCTTCTTTGTTGAGACTATTTCCACTCCTGCTTTCCATGACACCATTCTATTTAGATTTTCTTCTCATCCAAAGTTAACCATTTCTTTTCAAGAGCTGAAATAATTCATCCCTTAAATGTTGATGTGGTGGTAGTAGGAATGCAGAGATCTATCCTCAAGTTTCATGACAATCTGGTCAATACTATTGACTACAACTATCATCCATATACATATATGGATGGCTTCCAAATCGAAATCTCCAGTCCAGTTCTCTCTCCTGTGCTATGAGAAAATATATGCAACCTACTACTTGCCCTTTCCACTTGGTCACCCCACAAATCAAACTCATCATCTCATCCTCAAATTCACTTCTGTGTCTTCTCTTTCTCAGTTGACTGGCATAACAGTCCACAGAGTGACTTAAGGCAGGGCTTGTGAGTAATTCTATTAATATTTTCCACCTTCTCTCTCTCATCCCCACATTCAATCAGTGGACAAGTAAGGCTGATTATTTTACATGTCAAGTATCTCTTCTGCTCCAGATCTGCTACCATTTCTTACTTTCTTCTCTCCATCATTTCTTGCCTTACCACTTCTTACTTCCTGCTCTCCATCTTCCTGCCTTACCCCAATCCCTAGGCCACTGCCTGGGACTGGTCTGTGGTTTGTTAGGAAAACAGGGACACACATCACTGCCTGAACTCTGCCTTCCCAACTCACTCTCTACCCTACTTGGATCTGTCATTCTCAGGTGAAGCTGTGGAAAGACCAAAATGAGACTCGTCCAGCCCCCATAGATGAGGAGTCCAACACTGGAAGCAAACACTCATGTACTCCCTTGGAGGTTCTCCAATACCTCCTCCTGCTATAGCCCCTTCAGGTAAGTAGCACAAACTGTATATCCATGGGTAAGATTCCTTTTGTCCCGGCAAACCAAACCACACATATCCTAAGGCTTAACCAAACCTGCTGACTATGCCTGTGTACTAAGTCATGGGGCTGTACCCAATCAATGATGTGTGGAACATGGGAAAATCTCTCTCTTATTATTGAGCAACGTTCCACCGCCTCACATACTTGGGGCACCCAAACCCACACTCAGATGGTTACAAGAATAGAACAGATCTGGCCTGTCCCCAAGCCTTCACAACTTGTACCCTACAGGGCCATATACACTTACCTTAGTAATGTGGCCCAGCATATCTTTCCCGTTTGTATTACTGATACTTACGGACAGGGCCTGGATGTGGGGACCCTGCCTACTTCTCAATGCATATATACTTTTGTCATCCCTCAACTGCCCATGAAAAACCCTAGTCACAGCTTTTACTTTTGTAAACTTCAGGTCACTTGCCAGGATCATGACTTTAGTTTTCTTGATCCAAAAAATTACATCTTGACTAAATTTCCCTAGCCTCCAATGCTTCGGACTGCCCTTCCTTCCCTTATGAGCCAGTTTTGTTGGGGATGTTCACGAGATTAATCCCCTGGTGGGCCCAACTAGGGAAAGATCCCTTTGGCATACAACCAAAGCAGCATTACACTTCAGCCAGGGCGGGTTCTCTAATCCTGGAAAAGATCAATTCCTTATTTGCTCACCTCTTAATTGATTCCTAACTTGGAGCCACTTCAGCAGCCCAGGGAGCTGAATAGCATGGCACCAAATTCCAGGGAAGAGGACACCATGCCACCAGCGAATCAGCTCCTGTTCTGCTAGCCAAAATCCAGTTCACCGTCTACCTTCCTCTGAAGTGGGATATATATTAGATGTGTGGCACCCAAGCATACTGGGTGCCAACCCCTTACTGGAGAGGACACTGCTCCCTGAGCCTGATATATCCAGATATTCAAATTGCCCAGGATTCAGCCACCTTGCCTTTCCCATTGCACATGCGAAGCCACCTATACACATGGGTGCTTCCCTTAATTCCCCTTTTTGCCTTTATGAGAACAGCAGACATTGCCAGAGTAGTCACAGGAGGCACATGCCTGGGCCTACAGCAGTCTTTGGCTGTGGAGGTGGCATAATCCCTGGTGAAACCTAGCCATACACTCGCCCTCTTACAGGAACAGTGGATTCGCTGGTGGTGGAGGGGGGGTTAAGGGGGGTGGAGGGTGGTGCCTTACAAAATAGGCAGGCCCTCAATCTTCTAAGTGCAGCAGAAGGGGGCACCTGCTTGTTCTTAAAGGAACAATGCTGCTTCTTTGGGTTCAGGACAACATCAATGCCATCCTAGAGTCCACTTCCAATCTCCAGACATGAGGTGAGACCTCTAGGCCCTAGTGGATATCCTTAGTAAATTCCCTTGGTCACCCTGTGACTTAGCATTCTGGGAATTTTTATATTGGGACCAATCCTCATAAATTTTCTAATTAAATTTATTTCATCCTGTCTAGAGGCCGTCAAGCTACAAATGGTTCTACATTCTCTGCCAGCGCCAGCACCTACCTCCTCCTCACACCTACAACTACAACAATTTACGGAGAACATATATAAGAACATACACTGAAGTCCCCTGGAGAGACCACTGGAGAACCTGCAAGAGGCCACCATAATAGGAATCATCATCCTCACTCAGCAGGAAGCAGCCAGATGAGTCAACGCCCCTATCCAACAATTTGGGCCTCTAGAATAGAGTGGGGAAATGTTAGGTAAATAGCTAGGGACCTCTAGCCCCTCCTGGGGACAAGGCAGGTGTCCCTAGTGACTGCCACACCTGAGGAAGGAGGGAACACCCTACCAATCTACCAATCGGAACTTAGCACTCCAACTACAAAAGAATGCAGGGGACTCTCTAGTCCATGGGCCAAGCAGCATAGGTACAATCAAGTCTGAAAAGTGACCTAGAACAACCTAAGTCTAATTATCATGTCGTTAGCTTAAATTTATGTTGCAGTTCACCCCCAAACTGGATTTCAGACAGACTCATGGGAGATCCGCATGCACTGTAAGACTCAGGTCATGTAACTCCCAATTGTCCATCAAAGTGGTTCTGAGATGACATCTGAACCATGAGGAAGGCCCAATGCAGACACTATAAAACTAGACCCAGACCATAACCAAGGCCCTTTCTGTGATGATAAGAGGCCTGTGTGAACGTATCTTGCTCTTGCTCTGTAATCCTATCTTTGTCTCCTCAATAAACCTCATTTCATGCTAACCTTGCTTTCCGTGTGTCTGGTCATTCTTTACCCAAGAGCACACCAAAAATTGACATTTCAGACTGCTGACCCAACATGAGGATACCCCTATATTTTACTGATGTGCAAAAAGGCCACAAAGCAGCTCAGACTCATTCTGTCTTCCACATTGGGGGTATAAGCATGGCAAGAGTCAAGGAAGAAGGATGATATATTCTCCCCTACCTCCCTACACAATCCTTGAGCAAAAAAGTGCAAATGCTGCCTTCTCCATATATAATTCAAAATAAAAATATATTTGACTATGGAAAGTTTATGTAAATTCTGATGTTTCCTAAGATGACTAATCCTTTTACCCTAAAAAAAAAAAAAAAAAAAAAAAACTGTCCTGTTTTTGTTTTGTTGTTTAACTACTAATGTCATACCTTAATATGTGCCTAGTCCACCTAATGGGGAAATTCAGAATTGCTTCACTCTTATTTTTCCCTTCTCTCTCTCTCTCTCTCTCTTACTCCAAGACAAGAGAAGAAGGTAGGAAGAAGGAAAAACATTAACAAACATGACGTTTTAAAGCCTGAGCTTTCACAATGGGTCTGCATTCCTTCTGAAAAAGCAATGGGGTAAAACTGTCTTTACCCGAGGATAGCTAAGAAAATTAATTAGACTTTTGGAATCCTAATATAAGATGGAGTTGAATGAAAAATGATGAAAGGTTTCCAGTTATACCACTTCAAAAACTCACTTTTCATTTTAGTTAAGTTTCATTTACACTATAATTAAACTATTATAACTGTTAACTAACAGGGTTAAAAATAATGAAATTGTTTAGTATCTTTAATGGTAGGGGAAATTATGTAAATTTCTATCTCAAAGTAGAAAAATTATATATTCTTTCCAAAGCCCACAATAATATCATAATATTACTTATTGTACTTCTTACATAGCTATAGTGGAACACATATGCCCCATAAGATCCAATCCTAAGTTGTATTAGCATATTTTAACTACAACTACTGCTGAAATGGCACTCTATCTAGTTTACATATCTATGCTTTTTTCTTTATTTACATTAAATGCCCAAGGCACCGAGACCCATATTTATGATTACAACAATTCCCACAAAATGAGTCTTAACTGTAGATTTTCCAAAAAGAATTATCAAATTATCACCAAAATAAAATTTCACATAATTAATTAAATGATTTTAAAACGTGTCCTTAAACATACTGAAGCTGAGTCATATCTGGTTATTATAAATTCCAAGGGATTATAATTTTTATTTATGTTATCTATTATGTCTTTGTCCATATTATGCCGCTGTGCCATTACTCATTTCATTAATTCCGAAGTATCTTCACAATGATATAAAAAGAAATAGGATGTAGAGGTGGAGCTAATGACAATCTAATACTATTTGGTGATTGTAGAAAGCACTTGCCTCAGTTCATTTGGCCTGCTATAACAAAAGTATAAATGGGTGGCTTATAAACAACAAAAATTTATTTATTACAATTCTAGAGGCTGGGGGGGTCCAAAATCAAGGTGCCATCAGATTCAGTGTCTGGTAACACCTATCTCTCTGCATCACAGATAATCCTGCTTTCTGGCATTCACATGGTGCAAGAGGCAAGAAAACGCTCTAGAATCTCTTTTATAAGTGCACTAATCCCATCCGTGAGGCAGGAGTCTTCATGATCTAATCACCTTCTAAAGGCCTCACCTTCTAATACTATCACATTGGGGATTAGGTTCCAATATACTAATTTTGTGGGTACGCAAATATTCTGACCATAGCATCACTATTCCAAATCCTCTTTCAACTATGATCAGTCCTTCCCTTTGATCTCTAAAATGGGAAGGAATAGTCAACAAACATACAAACCAAATATATATATATATATATATATATATATACACATACAGAGAGAGAGAGAGAGAGAGAGAGAGGGGAACAAATAAAAAGCAATATAATTTCTTGTACTTAAATAGTTCCATCAATATCAATCCATATTTTAGGGTTTTAATTCTATTTCTTTCATTAAAATATTTCCAACCTAACAAGATTAATTCCTCTGACCTTGCAAAAGACCTTTAGTTTCTTGCTAGAAAGAAAATTATATTGCAATTTTAAAATGTAGCTACTTTGAAAGCCCCATTTTCCTTCTAAAATATAAGGTTTGGTTTTTCATAAGCAATAAATATACAAATGGTTTTCTGCAATCATATTTTACAATATACTAATATTTTTTTAAATTCTTTGAACAAATTGCACAAAAAGCAGTTAGAACATACTACAAGGAAGAAAGAGCAAATTTTTTTAGAAAAAATTTATAAAGAAATATCAATATATTCTAAAGTAATGGGATAATCTTACATACCAGAAATAAGCAAATTATATTTTAATTTACTTATAACACACTAAAATGCAACATTAAATTGCCTATTTTCTCAAAACTATGGAAAAAAAATAAGTAGCACTAGACATAATTAGGTCAAAGTCTCAGCTAATTGCAACGAACAGTTTCTCCCTCCTCCCCCAACAACGAAAATTTTTTATCTACCAGGTAAAGCCACAATTTGATTTTTACTTAATAGTCATACTTAAATATGAACAAACACAAAACCTCAAAATTTGCTCAGGAGAGCCAGATCCCAAATCCTGCCATGTTATGTAAGACATTATCTTAGATCATATTTCTACTTGAAGTTAGAGGATGAAATAACACCAGGAATAATCTTTAACATATGTATAATGCCACAGATCTTTAAACACTACAACCATGTCATCTCATGTAATCCTCAGAAAAACCCTATCATGCTAAATCAATTTGATCCATTTGAAAAATAAGTTTAAAAATGTGACATATGCCCCAGTTCATGAAATAATTAAGTGGCAGGGTATGAATTTAGGAGCTAGAACCTAAAGCTTTCGTATTTAAATCTCATGATCTTTCTAGTCCATGCTTACTTTCCATTTCTTGAAGGCCATTTCCAGACTGCTTCTGAATGTTAGTATAGTTTTAAAAATATATCTAATCCATTAGAATTTAAGAGTTATGATGTTTACGAAGAAATACTTTACTATAGTTTCTCTGTAAATCTCCTTAGCAGTTCTAATTAATGTAAACTCTAAAACCATAGGCATAGGGGCTTTCAGGCTATTCTCAAAATACGACCTTCTAGAACCTACTTGTTTTCATCATTATAATATAATAATTCTAATACAGTGATGGGCAGATAATCAGTGCTTCTCAAAACTTTTGGTTTTAGGATCACTATGTACTTTTAAAAACTACTGAGGAGCTCAAAGAGTTTTAACTTATGTTGATTATATCTACTGATATCTATTAATTGTATTAGAAATTAAAGCTGAGAAACTTTAAAAACATTTTAAGAGATTTTAAAATAACAATAAAAACCCATTTCTTATTAAGATAAATAATATACTTTTGTGAAAATATTTAGTAAAGAGTGGCACTGATTTACAATTTTGTAAATCTCTGTGTCTTGCTTAATAGAAGATAGCTAAATTCTCATACCTGATTCAGAATTCAACCTGTTGCATTACATTAAAGTATACATGATAACTGTATTCCAAATGTTCAAACACTTAAGGAGACTTGGGAGATATGCAAGCAGACCCCAAACAAACTACTAGATATAAAAACTGCAATGCTTGAGGTAAAAAATACAACTGATAAAATTAAGGGCAGATTAGACATTGCCAAAGAAAAGATTAGTAAACTTAAATACAGCAATAGAAAAACTCTAAAATTAAACACAAGGGAAAAGAAGAGTTTCAAAAGTAATGAAGACAACATCAGCAGTTGTCCCACAAGGCCTAATACACATAATAATGAATTCCCCAAAGGAGAGGAGAGAGATAAAAATATGACAATTTGAAAAAATAATGGCCAAAATTTCTTCAAATTTTTTAATTAAACCAATAAAAAAGCTATAAGAATGTTGACAGCAGGGGGAAACTATTATATTTTAACATTTATATTTATAGTCATATATTTATACATTAATATAAATATTATACATTAATATATATTAAAAGAATATTATATATTTAATAGCATATAGCTATAAAAATACTATAAAAATGTTGGCAGCAGGGAGGGGGAAGCTGAGCATGTATGGAAGAAGGGGGTATGGAGAACTCATTGTACTTTTTGCTCAATTTTGCTGTGAAACTAAAACTGCTCTAAAAGTCAGTTAAAAAATCTATAAGAACTAATAAGTACTTTAACAAGGTTGCACGAAATAAGATCAATATAAAAATGTGTTTCTCTATACTAGCAACCACCAAAAATTGAAATAAAAATACCATTTAAAGTAGCATTAAAAACATGAAATAGTTAGGGATAAATCTGATAAAAAATGTAAAATATCACTATGCTGAAAAATACAAAACACTGCAAAAAATAATTAAGGATGATCTAAATAAATCAAGAAATGTACTATACTCATGGGTTAGAAAAACTAATATTTTGAAGAGGGCAATTCTTTCAAACTGATGCACAGATTTAATATAATCCCAATAAAAATACCAGAAGATAGTTTGTAGAAACCGAACTGATTCTAAAATTCATATGAAAATCAAAAGATCTAGAATAGCCAAAACAACTTTGACAAAGTACAAAGTGGAAGAACTAACATTCCATGATTTCAAGATTTGTTATAAAGTTACTATAATCAGAACTCGGTGGATTGGCAACAAAATTAAAAAATAATACAGTGAAAGAAAATAGAGTCAGAAGTTGACCCACAAATACATGGACAAATTATTTTTGACAAAGATTCAAATGAAATTTAGTAAAGAAATAGCTTCTATCATATGAATATATATAAAATAAGCTTTCGTCTATAACTTATACCTTATATAAAAATTAATTAAAAGTTGATCCTAGACCTAAATTTAATATAAAAGAAAAACTCTTGTTACTTGGGATTAGGGAAAGATATCCTATGTATGACACCAAAAGAATGATTTAAAAAGGCAAAACAATTGGTAATTTGAACTTCCTCAAAATGAAAGCCTTCTGTTCTTTAAAAGTCACTGTTAAGAGAATGAAAAGACAAGACACAGACCAGGATAAAATACTTGCAAAGCTTTTATCTAAGAATGGACTTGTATCCAGAATATTAAAAGAATCCCCAAAGGTCAATAATAGGAAAACAAACAACACAATTTAAAACTGAGTAAAATTATTTACACACTTCATCAAAGATGACATAGAGGTGACAAAAAAGCACATGAAAAGATGCTCAATATCACTATCACTAGGAAAATGCAAATTAAAACCACAGGACACCATTGCCATTACTAGAATAGCCAAAATAAAAAACACTAACCACATCAAGTGTTAGTGAGGATGTGGAGGACATGAAATTCATACATAGTACATTGCTAGTGGCAATGTAAAATGGCACAACCACTTTGGAAAACATTTTGGCAGTGCAGTAAAAGTCAAAATATACTTACCATACAATCCAACCATTCTGCTCTTAGGTACTTCCTTGAGAGAAATGAAAGTGTGTCTGTAAAAAAATCTTGCACTCAAATGTTCATAACCCAAAGCTATAATAAAAACAACCCAAATATCCTTCAATAAGGGAATAAACAAATTGTGATATAGATATAATGTAATGCTACTCAGGAATAAGAAGGAATGAAGCACGACAAGGAGGGATGGAGGGGTGAGGGGAGAGAGAAATGGAAAGAGAGAGAGAATACTATATGATTTTATTTATATCATATTCTAGAAAATATCTTTAGTGATATAAAGCAGATCAGTGGTTACCTAGGAATAAAAGAGTGGAACAGGAAGTGATGGCAGATAGGGATTAAAAGGAATGCTGGGCAAGCATCTTCACTGTAATGATTATTCCACAAATACATACCTGACTGGAAACCACACAAATTATATACTTTAAATATGTACAGTTTACTATATGTACATATTCCTCAACAAATCTGTTTATAAAAAGTTAAGTAGATTTCTAATGTAAATCATTAAACTTAGCCATTAATTTGTTTCTCATCTTGGAAATATTTTTGACGTAATTATGAGAGGAAAACAAATTATTAAGAACTAAAGGCCTTTCCATACAATGTTTTTTTTAAATGATTCTTTTGTTACATATTTCTGCAAGATTAGATCCTTATGTTTATATCCTTACATATTTCTTCTTATTTTTTGCAGGAAAAACAATATTAAAGACCTCAACAATTTAAAACAAAAAAAATTTACCAGTCCATTAATATAAAAGTTAATAGCCTCATTTATGAAAATTATTTCAGTAAAAATAAATTAATTTGTACAGAAATTATATCTAATATCTAAAATTTAAGTTTTTTGAAATATCTTTTAAAGGTAATGTGCCTTACAACTAAGAACTTATTCTTAGTTAATTCATATTAATTATTTTTATTTCATCGAAAACAGAAAAACAGCATCATCATAGCAAAATCAAAGTAACTTGGACTATTTTGAGTTCACCCTCATCCTCATATGAAAAATAAAAATGTGCCTTAAAATTGGCATTTTCATTTTGAAAATGCTATACATGCTATTGCAAAACCTGGATTAATATCCAATGTGCACTATTAATCTATGAAAGAAAGAAAATGAACTATTGAAAATAACCAGTGCTATACCATCTTAATTTTTTTTTCAGTTGTCAGCTGTGGGTATGGGTTCAAATTAGTACAACAGTAACACTGAAAATTGATTAATCCAGCTTCTAGTTCTGAAGGAGATTGACTCAATTTTAGGATTAGCATGATTTGTGAATTGATTTCTACAATCACAATAAATCCATGTTGGAATCAGATAAAATGTATAAGTGATGTCTCATTGTGTGCTCAGTTCTCTTAGCCCTCGTGCCCATATCACTGCTATTGAGAGACACACAAAGCTGACGAATCTCACTGCTGCCTTTAAAGTTAAGTGGACAGAGAAACAACTAGTAAGTATATCTGTTTTTAAATGAAATAGCTTTTAAATGTCTGGGAATTTTAGATAATCATCTTTAAGAAAAAAATAGCAATTTCTTATTTTTTCCTCTCAGTGGACATATTATCACAAAATAGAATAAGGTACAAGGATTCTCTAGCCTCCACACAAAGTAAATATTATGTCTTCTTAAGAATAGTTCGTGAAGCCATCTAAGGATCTGAGCTATGGCTACCATCCAATACACAAATGAGTTAAAAAATATTCATATGTGTATATCCAGTCACTGCAATAATTTTTTCAGCAATAACAGTTTTATAATATTGTATCTAGAAGGCTATTCAACATTCTTTTTGTTTGTTTGCATCTCTTTTTTAATCTAAAATTTACAGTGAAACACAAAAATCATAAATGTGAAATTCAGTGTTTTGACAAACACATGCATCTGTAATATCAACAAATCTATCAAGATAGGAACACATTGATCACCCCATAAAATTCCCCCATGCCCACTTAACACATTCCTCATTCCCATTCCTCTGTGCAACCATTTATTTCCAATCTTTGCTATAGATTAGTTTTGCATATTCTGGAACTTCACATAAATGGAGCAATGTACTATATACTCTTCGGGGTCCAATTTCTTTTCTTTCAGTTTCTTTTTGTCAACATGTTTGACATTCATCTATGTGCTGCTTATATTAGAAGTACATTTATTTTTACTTCTGAGGAGTATTTAAATAAATGAATATACTGCAAATTCTTTATCCATTCTCCTATTTATATTAATAGATATTTGTGTTTGTTCCAGTCTAGGACCATTATCAGTAAAGCTGCTATGAAGATTTATGTATAAGGCTTTCAGTAGCCATATATTTTTATTTTATTGAGTAACTGTATAGGAATTGCCGGGCCACAGAGTGGGTGTTTAACTTTTTAAGAAAATGCCAAAACCTTTTGGAAAATAATTATACCATATTACCCTTTCATCAGCAACCATCATACGGTGTTGTCACTCTTCATTTCTGTCATTCAATATGTGTAGAGTGGTCTCTGTGATTTTAATTCTTATTTCTTTGACAACTGATTTGATTTATTTATATGTGTATATTTTTCTTTGTAAAGTGTACGTTCATATCTTTTGCTGATTTTTTAGTTATCTTTTTTTAGTTGAATGATTAAGCCTTTGTCAATATTAAAATATATTTTGTAAATATTCTCCCCCAGTATGTGGCCTATTCATTTTTAAATGAAATCTTTATATTTAGTATTGATGAAGTTTAATTCACATAATTTATGTTGATGGAGATTGGTGTCCTAACTAAACCAAATCATGAAGAGAGTTATCTTATGTTTTTATGACTTTTAAAGAAACAGAATTATATTTTACATTTACTTGCATAGTTAGCATTTCTGCTACTGTTTATTTCTTCCTCTATATCAGTTATCATCTGTTGTCAATTTCCCTCACCCTGAAGAATTTCCTTTAATGTTTCTTATAGTGCAAATCTGCCCTTCACAAATTCACTCAGTTTTTTAAGTAAAAATAACTTTATTTCATCTTCAAGTTGATGACTATTTTTACTGGATATAGAATTTGAGGTTGACAAATTGTTTCTTTAAACACTTAAAATGTATTGTTCCATTGTCTGCTGCCCTCCTTTGCTTCTGATGAAAAGTCAGCAATAACTTCTATCATCTTTCCCTTGTATATAATGTCTTGTTTTTCTCTAGTGACTTTCAATATTTTCTCTAGACATTTGGTTTTCAGGAGTTAGCTTATGATGTGACCAGGTGTGGTATTCTTTGCATTCATTCAGTTGAGGTTCCATGAACTTTTTGGATATGAAAATCAATTATTTTCAAAAAATTTGAGACTTTTTTTGGCCAGTATATCTTCGAATATTTTTTCTGCTCCATTATTTCTCCCCTCTTTTTCTGAGACAGCAAATACACATATGTTAGACCCTTAATATTGTTCCACAGGTCTGTTCACTATTTTTTTTTTTTACCTTTCATTCTTTTTGTTCTTCAGATTGGACAATTCCTACTGATTTCTCCTCACTTTCATTAAGCATTTCTTTTGTCATTCCTAACCTCCTGTTAAGTCCATCCAATGAATTTTTATTTTAGATTTTGTTCCTTCTGGTTCTAAAATTTCCATGTTTAAAATAGTTTCTACTACTCTGCTGTGATTCCCCATCTTTTCACTAATTAAGATCACATTTTTCTTTAAGTTCTTCTATACTTAAAAGGATTGTATTAAAATTCTTGTCAGCTGATTCCAATATCTGATTCATCTCAGAGTGAATTTCTATTTATGTTTTTTTCTTCATTATGGCTAACATTTTTCTGTTTCTTCACAGGTCTAGTAAATTTTGATTGTGTAATATAAATTGTGGAGGATACATTGTAGAGATTCCGGATTCTATTATAAACCTCTGAAGAGGTTGATTTTCATTCTAGCAGATAGTTAACTTGGCTAGATTGAAACTCTTATCATCCTTACAATGTGCAGCATTTGAAATCTCTGCAAAGTCCTTTTAATCTTCCAGCTATCACTCTGTGTAGTCCAGAGGTCAACCAAGGATTTGGCAGAATTTACAGGCAGTGTTCTCGTTAGTTGCACTATACGTCCTGCACTATGCATCCTTGGGTGGCAAACCACATAAATGCAATTATTCCCTTTAGTTTCTGCCTACTTTGGGCCACTGTCCAATCTTTCCAATAGTTATTTTTATTTATATTTGAAATTTTCTGGCAGGTTAATCAATACAGTCTTCTATATCACTATCGGTAATACTCTTGAATTTGTTTATAACATTTTAACATTATCAAATAAATATCCCTCTAAAAATGTGTTATTTAATCATATATTTGGGTTTTTTTAAAAGAACAAAATAGCAAAGGAGGAAATTACCTTTTAAATGTCCCATATTTCAGATTGTTTGAATCAAATGTGTTCTATTATGTATACTTAAGCATCTGAACACTTCATTTTTTAATTTAACCCAGATAGTTGATTGCCTAACCACGGGCTAGCTTATGCAGGAGTCACCATGAGGAATTTAAGCATTTATCCTGAAGCTCTCTATAATATTTAATATCTACTCTAATGTTTTCACAGTTTCTTTATGACAGGCATTTCAGATGTCTCCAGTCAGAAAAAATAAATCTGTCTCTCTAGATTAAGAAGCACTATATTTTACTCTATCTCTTTGCAGAATGCAATTGATTGTCATAGTAAAGGAAATCACTTACCAATGAAATGACAACATAATTATTTTTACTTTTCTAAGAATATCAAGCAAGCTATCATTTAAACCTTACTTTAGATGTATTATATTTAACAAGTTTTCTTGAGTGTGTAGCAGCAAAGCTATTAAGCTAACAACCTAAACACAGAATGGCTATATTCCCTGAGGGTAGAAGTTTAAAATTAGATAAGAACAGAAAAGAAATATAATGCAATCAAGTAAAGAATGCTCAGCATGACTGATAGACAGTCAGCAGTTAAATACATATGAACACAAAACTGAACATTATTTCGTGATCATAAATTTTGTAATCATGACATCGAATATAAAATATAATGCTTAAAAATAATACTCATAATATACTTTTTATCTGAACTATATTTAGAAAAGACATTAATTAGTACTCACTCTGCTTTAAAGAAACAATTATCTAAGTCATTACTTTTCAGAAAGGTTAGCTGGAGCAATGTTGAAATGTTTACAGTCTCGAAAATATAATTTATGTGAAAATATAGCATAAAGTTTTAAGTAACATTATGAATGTAATAAAAATGTTATCAATTTTCATATAAAATTATTAAAAAATTCCTTCGGGATTTTGTTTTAAAAGGCTCTTTAGAACATATCTAGCCCAACTCAGAAAATTACATCAATGACCTAACTTAGTCTGAAGATGAACAAAAGTTATGTAACAGAAACTACCTAAGCAAACACAGAAAACTGTTCAAAATTTAAAATTCATAAGTGAATATACATTCTTTAAAGTGCTACTTTATTTCACAAAAGTATACCTGTTGTAAACTCTAAGCCTAGTGGTATATTGGAGCTAGCCTGCACTGGTTCACAAGAACTGATTGTGTACATCTCTTCCCTACTCCATGTTAAGTGATCTCACATTGGCATCTTGAAATTAGCTGTGGTGGGAATATTTACACTATGAAAATCAGCAAATGCTACAGTTCAGAGGTTTTTTCCCCCAAAGTGCCAGTTGTTAGATATTTATCAGCACACGACTGTCTAAGGAAAGTTAAAATAACATAAATTCAACTAATTGAACAAAATTTTTAAAGAGGCCATGTGGTATATACAGTAAGGTAGAGATGCAGTGCTAATCTGTGATGAGCTATCGGTTAGGGGGGTAGATTATGAAGCCGTAACATCTGAATGTGAATACTACCTCTGCCCTTACTAGATGTGTGACCTTGGTCAAGTTACTTAACCTCTCTGGACCTCTTTTTCTTATATGAAAAATTAGAATTATAATAGTACCTACTTTATGGAGTTGCTTTAAAGATTTAAATGAGATAATACACATGAAGTAATCAGAAAAGTTCCTTGCACCCCCCCCAGAATTTTCATTAATTATCACTGTTGTTATTATTTGCATCATGTGGGCTTGCAGTATTATAGATTCAATCTTATATCTTAAAGTCTGTATTGCTACCTAGAATAGAATTTTTAAAGTTATATTTTCTAATTTGTTGTTCTTTATGGGAATGCTATTGATTTTTACATATTAATCTTGAATTCTTCAACACCACTGAAATTTTTCATTAGATACAGTGATTTATGGGTAGATCCTCTTGAATTATTTGTGTAAATAATCATATCGTTTTTAGTAACAATATTTTACTTTTGCCAATTTTTATACCACATTTCTTTTTCTTGTTTTATTGCTTGGGCTGGAAGAAATGATGATAACATCTTTATCTTATTTCTGACATTAACAGAAACGCTTCTGAAATTTCAACATTAACTCTCATGCTTACTGTAGGATTTTGGCAAATACACTTTACAAAATTAAGGAAACTGACTTCTATCATAGTTTCCTAAGAGTTTTTACTACAAAATGCTATTTAATGCTATCAAATTTTTCTAACCTCCATTAAAACCACAATATTTTTGTTCTGTTCTTTTTGAATATATGGATTTAAAAAATTATATTAATACATTTTAAAATGATAAAGTATTTTGGTTCCCAGAATGAATGAAATGCTAGAAAGTTCAGTATGTCCGATAAATTCATCTATGTTCACTAGGGAATTTGACCTGGTCTTTCCCTTGACCAGTTTTGCTATCAAGGTTATACTGCTTATGCTATTGCAACAGGCACTGTTTCTGGAAAGTCTGCATGCAATGGGGTTATCTGTTCTTTGAAAATTAGGTGAAACTAGCCTACAAAACTATTATTGCCTGATACTTTATATAGTTTTTGATGAATAATTACATTTCTTTAATGTTTCTGGGTCAATTCAGACTTTTTTTTTTTTTTTTTTTGAGACAGGGTACCACTCTGTCCCCCTGGCTAGAGTGCACTGCATCATCATAGCTCACTGCAACCTCAAACTCCTGGGTTCAAGAGATCCTCCTGCCTCAGCCTCCAGAGTAACTGGTACTACAGACAGCACACCACCACACCTGGATAATTTTTCTATTTTTTGTAGAGATGAGGTCTCACTGTTGCTCAGGCTGGTCCCTAATTCCTGAGCTCAAACAATCCTCCCACCTTGGCCTCCCAGAGTGCTAGGATTACAGGAGTAATCCCAGCCTAGATTTAGTTTTTCTTGAGTCATCCCCTTCCCTCCCAGCATCAACTCATATAAGGTGTTTTATTTGTGCTTCTATGGTCTTATCTTTGCTGTTTGATAACTAAGCAAATAGAACCATGGTTCATTGCCCAGTTTAATAAAGGTTATGTTCTTAAAAAAAGTTCATAAGAAACTATTTTTACCTATCCTTATCTGCCAGGGAAGATTCTGAGGATATTGATAAATATTGATAAAATAATGTTTAGAATTTATCTACATTCATTAGTGAATTTGACCTATATTCTTATTTCTACTACTATCTTTGGCCAGTTTTGTTATTCAGGTACCAATAGTCTCTTAAAAGAGATTGGAAAGCTTTTTCTATTTTTACTTTACCCCAGTTTTCAGCCTGGAATCAGGTAATATTAACAAATTGTTCTACTTCCTCTAAATATATTTTGTGCCAGGTACAAAAGACTTCACCGATATTTTCCAAAAGTATTGTATAAATCCTTGCTTTTCAAAGAGAGGTCTATAGACTAGCAGCACTAATAGACATCACCTCGAAGCCTATTAATGCAGAATCTAAGGTCCTACCACACACCTACTGGGTCAGAATTTCCATTTAACAAGATCATCAAGTAGTTTATATACTAATTAAATTTGGAGATATGCTGTTATAGATCATTAGATGCACAAGATTATGAATAAGGTTTGATTAAATAAAGATTCATGGTTAAATATATTAGAAAAATGGTGAGTTAAATGAAGTTAAACAATTTTCTTTACTGTGGATATTTCCAGGCCCATCTAACATTCTCAGAAAAAAATCTTACAAAATTAGTATTATAGAAAACACACCTTAAAAATCACAGTGCTAAAGTAGCTAAGATGAAAATATGATTTCAGGAATCAGGGCCTAAAAGATGTCTTTATATCAGCATTGAAGAGGCATGCCATACCCAATGGGAACAAGAATATACAAGGAATCCTACTTAAAATTGTGACCCTAAAGCTAGAATATACAGAGGTTCTAGGGCCCAGAAAGAACTTCAACCGTTCATTTAACTAAAAGATACTTCCTTCTTTTGAATTCCCTAGCGCACTTTGTACTGGCTTACATACCTGCTTCTTCACTACATTATTTGACACAGAACTGTAAAGATTCCAGGATTTTATTAAAATTTTTTATATTTTAAAAATAAAATAATCTAATAAATGATTTATATGCAATATTAACCAACCTGTCAGGTCTTATTTATTTTCTATTTAATTATGGGCTCAATTTAACCTATATTTCAGGTGGCTATACTAATATGGAAAATACTTTTTAATGCACAAAATATATTTTTAATTAAAAAAATTAATACTGAGCTTTTGCTGCAAGACATGAGAAAATAAATGAGACCAGATTTGCCCTCTCATGGGTACAAAACAAAGCAAAATAAAACAGAAAAACAATGACCTGGAAAAAAAAGATATAAAACAAATTATTTTCAGATATTAACAGTGGCAGTGAAAAACTGTGATCTCTGAAAGAAAATAAAGAAAATAAATACACAATGTGATCCTATAATCATTCCAAAGTTTTGCCTGGAAGTGCTTTCCATATGCAGAGCAAGAAATCTAACAGAGTTGAAACAGATTAGTGTTTAGGGAGGTTGGGGAAGCAAAAATTTGCAGGACAGAACACCACAGTTGATGGAGCTATCCGTATATAAAAGAGCTCTACAAGCTGAAAAGCGGGCCCTTTAATTGTTTGCCCAATAATAAGCTGTTCACATAGAAGGCAAAATTCCATTAGGCTGAACCAAAACAAACAAGGGAAGCTATCGGCTGAAAAATTCCCAAAACTCTTCAAAAATATAGTGTGTATGTAATATGCTCTGTTCTGCAATTTTTGTTAGCTAATCTTATAATCTTTCCATTTTTAAATATAATTCATAACATTAAGGAAAGTTATAATACGATCAAACAATAGTGATAGATTTTAATGACTGAAACTGCAAAAAAATTCATCATTAGGCATTCGAGCTACAATATAATCCCACATACACTGAGAATGTGTACCATCCATTAGATGAATTAGTTTTGCACAGGCAAGATGTTAGGCACTTAGAAACATTTCACTATAGATTTAGTTATAGTATAATTTAAAGAGTATCCTGTACTGAGGCTAGTTCAGTTATATTTGAGAAAATATTCTTATTTTCCAAAAAAGGAATAATGATAATGAATGTGGAATAAATCCACATTTTCAGCACTTATACTCAAGGTTATATGGCATGGAAATTCAGAAAAATAATGGTTCCTATCCATATGAGCTTACAGCCTAAGTGGGGAAACAAGACATATCAAGAACAGACATAACCCAGAGATACATACATATGTCAGTACTAACAAAAATCACAGAACAAGATAGAGTTTCCTTCTCTGAACAGCGAAAGCATGATTTTCTGTGTGGCTCATTTAGCAATTAATCATGCATTGCCTTCTCACAAACCTTTCCCAGTTGTCTTCCTTTTCCTTTTTTTTTTTTTTTTCTCTTTTTTGAACTGCTACTAAAGCACTTAATTCAACTGAACTTTTCATATATGTATGTGTTATGTCTCTTCCTTCAGTATAGGAACCATATTTTATGGCAAACAATAGGGTATGGTAAAAATATTTTCTGAAACTGATTCAGAAAAACTGAGTTCTAATTCTAAACTGAGTTGCAATGCCACTAACAAAACTTCCTTGCATTTCTTAAAATGATGTCTTATAACAATTAATAGGAGCTGAAATGGTGATCTCTACAGAGTATATATTGAATCAATATGTGTAATTAATTAGATTATTAATTTGTTATGCCATTCAATAGAAGTTAGTGTTGATAAATAAAGGAGAGAAAAAATAGAGATTAGTGTGCTTATGAGCATTAAATCCAAATGAATCTATTTGTTTTTCCAAAACAGGAAAGAAATATGGCACATAAATGACATGAACACACTCACAGGTAGACATTACCTATATCATAATCCCAATATTATATGGATTCACACCTGAATAATAGCCATAAATACTTATAACACATAGAAATGCTATTGAACAAACACAGCAATGGTAACTTTTATTTAATGCTTTGCTTTGCATGGAGGAGTTTATGTGACTGTCAAAGGTAAATACTCAAAGGATGCAAAAGTCTTGCAAATACCTGTTTATTCATAATAATGACAATAACTATCACAATTCTATTTCTTGGGAGAATATTGGGTACAAAGTACCATGCAAAATTCTTTCATTTTTCTCCATTTCATATTTATATTAACACTATTATCTTTGTCTTATAAATGACAAAACTAATATTCAAACCGACTAAGTAACTAACATATGATCATATGGTCTTGTTTATTTCTAAAAAGAAGTATGATTTAAAACTAGGTCTAAGTCATTTCATTATAGCAAATTGCCTCCTGATACTCTTGTCAAATTTGGTAACTCTTTTAATATTATTGAATAAAATATGTAACATCTCAAAATGAATATATAGGTATGATGATACTAGAAATGTATCAGAAATAAAACATGTAGTAAAATTTGCAAGTCAGTTAAGGATAAATAAGATCAATTAGGGAAAATATTCTAATCAGAAGTTTAGTGCCTAATGTCTTAATATAATTGAAAAATTGGTTAGTGTACTCTATAAGCAATAAGTATATACTACTTCTTAATTGCTAACAATGAGCATTTAAAAATTAAACATGTCATGCAGGTAAACTGATTTCAAAGTTATAAACTATTCTTTAAAACTATGTATAAAATAAATATTCATGTGTTTTTATCTAATGCAAAACATAATAAAAATCTTAATAACATGAATTGTCATAGCAAATATCAAACCAGAAAAGCTATTATAATCTCTGAAGATTTCACAAAAATAACGAATTATTTCTATCAAAATCTATCCTTGATATGGGCATTTCTGTCATGACTCTCTTGTATTCTGGAATCAGAGCCTAAGTAATTATGGTATGTACTAGTATGATATACTCAATTTTCAAAACATTAAAAAATCAGAAGGCTACTGAAAGTGGCCACAAGCGTCAGCATCTTTAGTATGTACCTATCTGAGTGGAATTTAAAAGTGAAGAAAATTTATCTTCAATAAAACATACCCTTTGTTTTGCTGCTTTTAAAAGTTAGTCATGGCATAGAATCAAATACTCCAACAGACACCCCCCTAAATATCAGAGATTTGAAAAGAAATCATATAGAACTTTAGGAAATATTAATAAAAATATAATAATTGAAAATAAAACAAGAGGGAAGTGTTAAACAACAGATTAGATAGAATTGAAGAAAGAATAAATGAAGAGAAATACAGCTGAAGAAATTAAGTAGCTGAAGCACACAGCATAAACAAGATAGAAAAAGAAGGGAAAAATTAAAAAGACACAAAAGATAAAATGAGAAAACCTAAAATAATTTTAAATGGAGAACTAGAAGGGGAGTGTGAACAAAAGGGAGAGGAGTTTAAATTTAAAAAGATAATCACTAAAAGATGTCAAACTGGTGAAAGCAGTTAAAAGAACCCACACTTAGGCACCTAGCGTAAAATTGCAGATAAGTAGGTATAAAGAAGAGGTGAAAAGTAGCTAGAGAAAAAAGTCAGATCATCTAATAATGAATGCTAGCTATACTGGTAGCAGATTCCTTGACATTAATAACAGAATCCAGAGAACCATAAAATAATATCTTCAAAGTGCTGAAAGAAAATAACCATCAAAATATAATTGTGTCTGAATAAATTGTCTTTCTGGAATGAAAGTAAAATAAATCTACACAAATATCTGTATTTGAAAATGATTTATAAATTGTGGATTTTTTTTATCTAAAGGAAAACGACAATATCAGAAGAGTAATCAGATCCAAGTATTCTAAGATCCCAGTCCTATATTACCATTTAACTTTAGACTTTAAGTATATATGGTAAAATTCAAGAATGACAACTAAAATAATAGTTATAGAAAATATAAAGGCCAAAACAGAAGAGGGAGAAAATGGAATAAAAAGGAAACACACAAATATTGCTTCTCAGCCTTTTGGCTAATATCAAGTATAAAAAGACACACACACAAAATTTGGTCAATTCAAAATGAAGCAAAAACGAAGGAAAACAGACTCACAAAAAAAGTAGGGCATATGGACAGATAAAAAAGACACAGTAAGACAAATAATAACCAAAATAAATATGAATGTAATAATTCTTCAGTTATAAAAAAGAAAATGTCTGAATATTTTTAGACTCCAACTATACTAAAATCCAAAACACTAACATCATCAAATGCTGGTGAGGAAGTGAATGAACAGGAACTCTCACTCATTGCTGGTGGAAACGCAAAATAGTAGAATTATTTTCAAATATAGTTTGGCAGTTTCTTACAAAACTAAAGAAACTCTTACCAGGTCCAGCAATCTTATTCTTTCGTATTAATTCAAATGAGTTGAAAACTCATGTTCACACAAAAACCTGCACATGAATGTTTTTTAGCAGCCTCATTAATAATTACCCAAACTTGGAAGCAACTAATATGTCCTTCAGTAAGCGAGTGGATAAACAACCTGCAACAGCCATAAAATGGAATACTATTCAGCAATAAAAACAGATGAGCTATCAAACCAGAGAAACATGCAGAAATGTTAAATGAGTATTTCTAAGTGAAAGAAGCCAATCTCAAAAAGTTATATAGTGTATTCTTCCAATTCTGGAAAAAGCAAAACTATGGAGATAGTAATAAAAATCAGTGGTTGCCAAGGGTTTGGCAGGGATGGGAAGGAGAGATGAACAGGTAGAGTACAGGAAATGTTTAGGGCAGTGAAACTATTTGTATGATATTATAATGGTGGATATATGTCATTAAACATTTGTCGAAACCCATAGAATGTGCAACACAAAGAGAATCCTAATGTAAACTATGGACTTTGATTAATAATATATCAATACTGGTTCATCAATTATAACAAGTGTTCCACAGTAAACAGTGAGATGTTAATAATAGAGGAACCTGGAGTAGGGAGAGGTAGTAAAGGAGTACATGGAAATTCTGTACTTTCCTATAAATTTTCCTACAATACTAAAACTTTTCAAAAAATAGTTTATTAATATTTTAATAGATAAAAATAAAGATAGTATTTTAATATAAAAAAAATCCAGCTATAGGGACTCAAGATAAATGTAAAACATACAGATTTTGAAAGTCTGGAGGGAAATGGATAGAAAAAGGTATACAAAGCAAACACAAACCAAAGGAAATCTGGAATACCAAAATATGTCTTAGATGAAATATAAATTCTTAGTAGAGATTAGGGGAGCAATTTCATTATAATAAATCATTCAATTCACTAGGAATATATAGCAATTCTAAATTATAGTCACATAATTTAAAAGTCCCAAAATATTTAATATATAAAGCACACACTGAGAAAAATAAAAGGAGAAATTAACAAATTAAAATCATTAGGAGAGACTGATACCTCTTTCAAATAGTAATAGGTTACTTAAAATGAAGAGTTACAGCAATTTATAATAAAAGTAACAAAATTAATTTAATGAAAATCACTAAACTATGCAATCAATAACTAGAGAATACACATTCTTCTCAAGCACTGTAGGGTCCTCCACCCCCACATCCCCACCCAACCCCCTACTTTCTTTCTGTGTCCTAACCTACAAATCCAGAATCCTTAAATGCTCTATGACCTTGCCAGCTACACGTTTTCCCCTGCAGGCCGGAATACGAGCCAGCCTTGAACATTCCCAGGCACTAATAAAGCTATTTAGGTTGGTGCTGCAAAACACTGAGATATTAAACCTGTTGCTAAACATGTAGAAACTATCCCCTGTCTTGAGCCCAATTCCTTAAACTCTAACATAAACTCCATAGCCTGACTCCCTCTTGTTGGGCATACCTAGGTACAACATCTTTCCCTCACTCTTTGTCTTGAGGGTTGCTGTAGCACCATCTAAGCTCCCCCAATAATTCTTTGAACTGATCACAGGAGCATTTAGTGCTTCTTTCTTTGAAATTTCAAAGGGCCCCATCTGCAGATGGTTTGGGGCAGTCTCTTGCAGGAACTTCCCTGCAGCAGCCATTGGAGTGACTGTGCTGTGGATTTAGCCAAACAGAATAAACGTACATATAATATTAACAAATAATGACCATATTCTACTCCAAAAACTAAGTTTCAAAAAAATATAAAGACAGATCACCTTCTCTGATCTCAGTGTAATTAAATCACAAGTTTGTAAAAACAAACCAACCTGCAAACATACATTTTAAAACACACAATTAAATAAATCATGAATCAGAAAATAAATAAATTATAATGGAAATTTTAAAATACTTAAAATTGAATAGTAATGAGAATACTACATATAATAACTTGTATAACATTGCTAACTTAGAATCTAGACTGACATAACTTTAAATGCTGTATCAATCTCACATTTTGATGAGGTGCTATTGCATAAATTAATCCACATAAATTTTTCTTCTCTTCACCAGAAAACCTCCTACATCCTTTTGGAATATGATTTGGGTTTTATAATAACGATGGTTTATGAAATGTTATTGATATATTTCAATTTGAATCTACCAAAAATTTTTAAAAGTACATCCTAAACTTCTTTGTTACTGAAATTTTTCTTTTAAAATATGTGTGATATTGTCAAAAAGTGTATTCCATATATTTATAAATATCTGGGAAAGGATACATTTAATAGCACATGGAAAAACTGTTGTAAGTTAAGCATTTATAAACAGTAAACTAATATTCAAATAGATAAAGAAAAAATTCTTAATCTTATAGATGCTCTTTTATGTGGAAAATCCAGTCAAAAACTAATAAAATTAACAGAATCATTTCAGCCAAAACAACATATTTGCTTTAAATGACTAGTTAAATCTGTTTTAAAAATTATCATTATAAAAATTAAAATTGTTGCTATATCTTAAAGAATGTATTACTGAGTTATTCAGAACCATAACTTTGTGCTTGTTTCTTCAGAAGATAGAATACTTTGACGAGTCACTTTTTAATTCCTAATTATTTTTAGAAGGGTCAAATGGTGAATTTTTGTAGTCAGCATAATAAAACTAGTTTCATATTACTATTACTAAATAAATACTGATAATGTTTACATATATCAACTTTTATAGAAAGTTTAGTTCTATCCTTAATATTCTATTACTAGACGCCAAAACAAACTTGTGTGTTCCTGCCATCATTGCTTCTCCTTGCATAGGTCTAGGAGACAATATTTACATAAACTATAATAAGAATGGGATCCAATAAGGTATGCAATATTGTGGTCCTGATGATAGACAACTATGCAAAAACAATGCAAATATATGATCGATTCAAACTTATTAATAAAATTGAAACACACAGATCATAAACATAAATTTAAAATTACACTTCCACCAAAACCTAGATATCTTCTTACACCATCACTATGTATAGCGCTCCTGGAAAATATCTCCTATTTTTCATATAGCATCCATTTTCTATTCCCTGTGCTTTAAATTAATGCTTCAAAATCTCTTTAAGTGATCCAAAAATATTACCATATCAATAGTATACCTTTAAGGCTACTAATATTTTAAATTATAAGCTAATTAACATTAACTTTCACAATCTCAAAGCATCAAATTTGTATGAATAGGTCTAATCATAAAACTCCAAATTACCTGGTACTTAAAAATGTCTCCTTCATATAATGCCTAACAGTTGACATAAATAGAGAATTATAAATGTAATTTGTTAAACATGGTACTGAAATTACAAAGATATGATTCCAAATGATAGAGCCCTCCTATCAACAACACATGAATGGGATTAGGGATATAAGAAGTCCAAAGGAGCTTGTTTGCCCCTTCTGCCAAGTGAGGAAACACAGAAGGCACAATCTATGAAGAATGAGCCCTCACCAGACACAGAATCTGTCGGCACCTTGATCTTGGACTTCCCAGCCTACACACTGTGCGTAATAAATTTCTATTGTTTATAAATTACCCATTCTAAATATTTGATTATAGCAGTCCAATTGAACTAAGACATTCCCTACAACATAAAGGAAAAAACAGATTAAAATATAACTACAAAAAATAAAATTTTGAATCACAAAAAGCACCATAAATATAGGAGTGGGAATTGATACAATCTTTTTTGGAGGAAAATGCAACAGTACTGTAAAATACCCTTACAAATGTACATATCCTTTGATTTCTCAATACCACCTCTATGAAATTATTCTAAATGAATAATAAATTATATATACATAGAATTTACCGAAAAGAAGTTTTGTCATATTTTAATGGTGGAAGGAAGAAAGAACAAAAGGGAGGGAGGGAGGGGGGGAGAGAGGGGAAAGAAAAAAGGAAGGGAAGGGAAGGGAAGGGAAGAGAAGGGAAGGGATGGAGGAAGGAAAGATGAAAGGGGCTTCAAAGATCAACAACAGGCACTTAGACTAATTTATAATTTATTCCACAGTATGTTTATTAAATGAAGCCATTAAATTATGTTATAGATGAATACTTAATAATATTGAAAGATATTCAAGATATATTAACAAAAATTGAGTTATAAAACCATTAAAAATATGATAGTATTTTATTCATAGACAGAACAGCTAAATTAACATAATAGGTGATGAAAAAATGGGTGATAGGTGATTTTTCTTTTTTCTTTCTTTTGTTTTCTAGAGAGAATATAAATATTTTAAAAGGTATTTATAAAATATAATGTGAGCCTTATCTAAAGATAAAAGTTTGGTTTGGCCCATCCAATTGTATAATTTCATAAACTATGGCAGTTCTGATTTTTTAAAAAAAACACAGAAATTTCTACATTACATATAAAATGGCATGGACAACATTATTAGCTAAATTAAAATGACCAAGTATAACAAATGGTTTTTATTATAATTAAGGACAGAGAATTACCTAACACTCATCTGGAAGCAGCATCTTTAAATGCAAAACAAAAAAATCACCATCACCCATTACCAAAATGAATGTACGTAGAAAGCCCAGACTGCTCATTTCCTGAATTAATCACAAGAATGGAAAATAACTCTAACTCCAAACCACATACACTCAATTTTTTTTAGGAACAGATGAAAGCAAAGGAAGAATTCATTTTCTTCTTAATGTGCTACTTGAAGTAGTATGGAGCTAAGTGTCCTAGATGAAGATAAATATATCAAATGTTAAAGAATATTATTAAAACTCATTAAATCTAATTCCCACCTAAACATAAGTGGAACGAATTAAGACACAGAATTAAGTTTTCCATCTTCTGAACTTAATGAATACATAGCCTTTCCATTAAGCATCAATATTAAGCAATATTATCTTGCTTAATTCTTTTTTCTTATCATAAATTTTGGTACACTGTAAAGTATACTCATTATAGTCCACAATCCCTTTAAGAACAAAAATGTAGTTTTTCACAGCTTTAGATTATAAGAGAGCTATGGTCAGTCTCAGTTTTCTTCCACATAAACCACTGTTCAGGAGTTTCATTGACCAAATATACAATCTAGATTTGTTTTGTTTTCTTCTATGTCCCATCACATTTACGGTTCTAATTATTATAACGCTTGACATATTGTACCTTCCATTACTGTCACCTAAATACATTTTTCCCCCTCCCCAAATTTAAAATCTATAAAGTCAAGGAATTGGTCTTGTTCATTTGAATTTCTAACAACATCTACTTTTGAACATAAAACTTTCTCAGTAAGTGCTGAATGAAATAAAATTTAGGTCACTCATGCAAAATCTGATAGGCAAAACCTATAGTGGGAAAAAACGTTTAGACTTGGAGACACAAAAGTCTATCATTTACTAATTATTTCAACTTCAGCAAACACAACCTCACTGGATTTCAGGTTCATCATTCGTAACATATGTGTGTAGTTACCCATCCTGGCCCTGTTACCTCAACTAAATAAATCATGTGAAAACATTTAGGAAATTAGAAACTGTGCAATTATAACGAATTACCGAGTGTTAACAACTCCATGCATTGTTGATGTTTAGTAAAAACTAAACTAATACCTGGTTCTGCTAGGAATTTATCTATCTAACTAAAAGTTTTAGGCCAAATAAATATGTTTGTCATTCAGAGTGTGATTTTACTAATTTTTTTTTTTTTTTGAAAGAGTGTCTCTCTCTTGCCTGGGCTAGAGTGCAGTGGTATCACCATAACTCACTGCAACCTCAAACTCCTGGGCTCACATGATCCTCCTGCCTCAGCCTCCTGAGAAACTGGGACTACTGGTGTATGCCACCACTCTTGGCTAATTTTTCTTATTTTTTTTTTATTTTTTTTTTTTTTTGTAGAGATAGGTTCTCGCTGTTGCCCAGGCTGGTCTTGAACTCCTGACCTCAAGCAATCCTCCTGCCTTGGTCTCCCAAAGTGCTGGGATTACAGGTGTGAGCCACTGAGCCCAGCCATGAAGTTACAAATTATTAATGAGAAACTGATATTTCATTGTACAAAGAGTAGAGACTCTAAAATTAGACGATTAGGCTCACATTCTTACTTCATCATTTAATTAACGTCAATCTCCCTGAGTGTTACCTTCCTCAATTGTATATAGGAGATGCTAAGAATAAGATGTCTCAAACATTTAAGAAACTTCTCCCAATGTACGTAAATATAGCAGTGGCAGAATTTGAACCAAGGAGTATGAATGCCTATGTTCTTACCACCATTTCAGATTTTCAAAATAGATTTCAGGCATCTTCCTCTGAATGTTAGTAACATAGCTCCTAAATATCAGGCATTTAAAAGCTAACTGGCTGTTATTTCTGGTTACATTACATGGGAAATATTAGTATGTGTTACACATTAACTTCAATATGCAATGGATTTTGTAAAACGCATTAAAACTCTAAGTGGTATACTATAATATTAGGATATAAATTGCTTAAAACGTTGCTTCCTGATCACCGATGATTTATACGGTAGTTAAGCTGATTTGGATGCAGTAGCATGGACTCTCCTGGCTTCTGTCATATTCAAGAAACATGACACTTTTGTCAAGCTAAAACATGCTTTTTTGGAGAGGCTACACCTGACTCCTACCTTCTAAAAACTAAAGCCAGCCCATTCTCATACATCATTTTATTAAAAATAATGTGTTTAGATAAATAAAATGTTTCCAATATAAACATTGGCCAAAAAATGTATGTCAGGAATATGTACAAAGTCCACAGAATCTGGTAATACATTAGCCATACACAAACCAGACATTTGCCTGGGAGATGGTTTATAGGAAGTGTCTTATATGTCATACATGAGTACAAAAAGTTGGTGGCATTAAATAATGTACCAGTAGAAACTGAATGAATTTCTTTCCATTTAATGGCAAGGGCCATTTAATTTAGGTTTGATATTTTGTTAACAATGAAGAAAGTACATAGTATTTGAAATGCACATACACCATGGAATCCTTTCAAGTCATGGATTTTAGAGGCAATCCCTAGTTAATAGACAAAAATACAGAGAACATATAACAGTCATTTTATCACATATATTTTATGATTATTTAAAATGCTATAAATTTTGTATTGGATTCTCTACTTATTTTAAGGGGGAAAAAAAGTGAGTATCTACCCTCAAAAAGATAAATACAATAAAATTTCTTCTTTGTACCAGAATGTACAATTAGACACATTATAAGTATACTTTAAACACTTCCTATGCCTCAATACAATGAAAGACTTAGTTGAAGTTCTGCCTTTCTCCTAGATAACTCAAATCAATGGTCTAAAGATAAAGACTTACACTGTTTTCAATAGTCTTCTTTACATAAACTAAATTTTGTTTAAATTATCCTTTTCTTCCCTTTACATCCTACAAAAAAGAAAAGAAGAAAAACTGCCTACTTAACAAAAGTATTTTAGCCAACAGAAAACAATTCAGTGGCTTCAATCCTTTCTTTTAACTATATTGCAGGATTACAGCATTTGAAGACATCTTTTTTTTTTTTTTTTTTTTTGCTTTGCTTTGACAACATAAACAAACTAAACCTAGGGACAGATTCAGAGCTTTGAGAAGATCACCAAATGGGAAAATAGAGTCACATATAAGATTTGGGTCTAGGAGAAACCAAAGTATATGACAATTTTAAGGCAGATTAGGAGCTGTAATTAAGAAAATAAAGCTATACCCTATGGCAGTGAGGGCACTTATTTGGTCCTCCTCATTTCAGTGGATGAAAATGCAAAGTCGACTAGGTCAAAATTAAAATATTAAAGCTAAAAGAACTCATCCAAAACTGTAAATTAACACACATGATAATTAATTATGAATTTAATCAGATCAAACATAAGATTCTTTAATTTCTGGGGATGGTGTCAAAATTAGAAATATCTGTCTGTATCCTTTAATTTACCTTATTTCATAAATGAAGCTGTGCCAAAGATAATCCTTGCCTCTGACTTTAAGCACTACTTTAACATTGCTGTTTAATGATAGGAATTTTCCAAAATTTCATTATAATCATATAAAATATGAGCCAGTATGTTTTATAATTCCATTTCTAATACAGTGATCAGGCTTTGGCTCTTGGATGCTTGATAAATGTTTGCACTGTGATTATAGAAAAATAAAACCCCAAAACAAAACATAGTTCTTTTGATCTTGAACATTCAATAACATACTATCTGCTATGGTTTGAATATTTATCTCCTCCAAAACTCATGTTGAAATTTAAACCTCAATGTGGCAGTATTAAGAGGTGGAGATTTTAAGAGGTGATTGGGCCATCAGGGCTCTGCCCTCATGAATAGACTAATCTAGTCATGGATTAATTGATTAATGGGCTATCATGGGAGTGGGACTAGTGGCTTTATAAGAAGACAAATAGAGACCAGAGCTAGCACACTCAGTCCCCTCCCCGTGTGATGCCCTGCAGTTCCTCGGGACTCTGCAGACGGTACCCACCAGCAAGAAGGCCCTCTCCAGATACAGCCCCTCAACCTTGGAGTTCCCAGCCTCAGTAACTGTAAAAAAAATACATTTATTGTCTTTATAAATTATCTAGTTTCAGGTATGATAAGCAACAGAAAATAGACTGACAGTATTTATTGCCCTCACACAAATATTATTTAATTTGACCAAATTATCTGTGCTTTGCATTTAAAAATGCGCATTTTAAAATATTCATTCAAAAATATTCTGTCATTAAAATCATGTCCACAGAACTGGTAGCACTGCTTACGTAATTTCTATTCTAGAAGAATTTTGTATAGCTGAGATTCATAAAGATATAAGTAATATCTAGATCCCCCCTCCATTTCACTCCATTTCAACATCACATATGTATTAATTCTTATTTCCTAAAGATTTTTTTTTAGATAGTGAAAAGGGAGCCCAGGTGTTTAATATCACTGTAATTAGTAATTAAATTACATAAAAATGACTGTTTACCTAGAAAAATGTCTAAAAGATATGCCAATATAAATTACAGGTAATCAGGATGATTTTTCCCTCACTTTTTAGTTCATAAAACCCAGTTACACACCTTTAGCTTTTCCTCATATAACATTTGTCACTAGGAAACCTTTAATAGATTTTTATAAAATATTTCTGAAACCAATTCTAATTTGTATATGAATAATACTTAAAGTTGGACTGTAAATAAAAATACCAGTAAGCTTATACTATGCATTGGCAACTTAATCATATTTATGATAATCCAATGGTGTTTAAGGCATAGAAGATAGAAGAATGGACTCAGGAAACAAAAGAAAGGGGGCAGTAAAAATGACAGGAGCCAGTACCTTTTCCTAAGTTAGAAAAGTGTTAATAATAATCTAGTGCAGTAAAGAGCCAGTTCTATCCCATTAGCACCACTCCCAGATGGTGATAGGAAGGTAGAGAAGAACCAAAGAACCCTTAGCCTTACTCCCACCAACAAAGAAGAATATAAATTTTTTCTGTTTTCCTTTTAAATGTTTTTAAAGACTATATACTTTTGTATTATTAAGGATGATTATTTTGGGAAATCTGGAAATCATGCAAAAGAATCAATGAAAACAATTAAATTGCCTATAATTCAAAAAGCCAGAGACAAAATTATCTGCAATTTGGTATGTTTTCTTCTAGTCTTTTTTCTATACATATGTACATAAATTTTAACCAACTTTATACCATACTGTGAGTACAATTTTGAATTCTGTTGTTTCATTTAACACATCATGACAGCAGTCTCCAACCTTTTTGGCACCAGGGACCAATTTCATGGAAGACTGGTTTCAGGATGATTCAAGGGATTACATTTATTGTGCAGTCAAATCTCGCTGCTAATGATAATCTGTATTTGCAGCTGCTCCCCAGGGCTAGCATCACAGCCTCAGCTCTACCTCAGATCATCAGGCATTAGATTCTCATAAGGAGCACAACCTAGATCCCTCCCACGCAGTTTGTAGCGGGATTCTCTCTCCTATCAGAATTTAATGCCACCTCTGATCTCCCAGGGGGCAGGGCTTATGCAGTGATGTGAGCAATGGGGAGTGGCTGTAAAATGCAGATGAATCTTCACTGGCTCACCTGCTGCTCACTCCTGCTGTGCGGCCCAGTTTCTAACAGGCCACAGAGCGGTATCATCTACAGCCCGGTGGTTGGAGACTGCAGCTGTACGGTATGTTAAGTACCTTTTAAAAACATCATGTTTAAGAGTTCCATTATATGGCTTCACAATAATTTATTTAAAGTTTTCCCACTGTATAAATTTAGGTTGTTTTTAATTTTATGTTTGCAGAGTTAATAATGAACAATTGTTTTGAAGATTCATCTGTGGTTTTATCAGCATCTCTGATTTCCTTCTTTAGGAAAGATTCCTAAAATTAGATGTCTAGTCAGAGCGTATCAAGTTTTTAAAGGCTGTTGATATGTACTGCCAAACTACTCTCCCAAAACATTGAACATATTCATATTTTATTCAGCAATTTATGAAGATGCTTCCTTTTTTTACCTCGAGTTTTATGCTGTAAGAATGTGGTAACATCAGCAAAGTACAAACTGGTGAAACATTTTTAATTCCTCTGTAATTTACTATTTCAACATTTAGTTTAAATGCCATAAATTGAAAGCCTTCAGAGAGCATGTCAAAATGTACTCACAATTATGCTAAGTTTCCTTTAATCTGCAATTTAAAGAGCTGTGACTATCTTCAACAAATTTTGTCATAATACCATTGATTCAGAACTATAGCTCCAGAAGATTAAAAAAAAAGAAGAAGAAAGAAAAGAAAGAAAGAAGTGATAATAGAAAGACTGTGGAATTTGGAGTCATATAAACCTGAGAGAAAAATAGACTATTGCATTTAATGAGATAAGTGATCTTGGCAAATTACCCTGATTTATTTTGACTCTTTTTCTTCATCACTAAAATGGGAAAAATATCTTTTTTAGGTTGTTATAAAACTTACAAATATATATATACATATATATATGCTCAATAACGGTGATAATGGCACATAGTTGGTGTTCAATTATAATAATTATTATTCTTGTTTTATAATTAAGTGACTGCTATTCTAATTGGGCTAAAGTGACCTAGAGCAAAACCTACACAGAGATAATAATACTTTTGAGTCTCACATTATAAAATTAAATTTAGGAATCAACAATGGCTAATGAAGCTGATGATACCATGCCTCACTCTTTTCCTGGAAAGTAAAGAGTAAAGTTTTGGTTAAATACATCCTTATCTCTTCTCCATCCCCAAGCCCAACTAAAATAAGAATAAAGAAAGCTTAAGAAAGTATTGCACTTGAAGGCAAAGAGAATAGGAAAGAAGCAATAATATTTAAGAGATTTAAAAACTTGTTGTAAGACTGAAAAAGGATAGAAGAAGGGTAACTGAACTGGCAGAGCACAAAGTACAATAAGAGTCTGCAGAGGAAGACATTAATATGAAATAAGTCAATTTGTACTACAGAACCCCTGAAAGGTTCAGCACTTAGGAGTACCAACTGTTATGGAAATCAGGAGAGAACTGCAGGGGTTAAAAACAGAAGGACTGGTTGAATGTTTGAATAAGGTCCCCTTCTCTGACTGCAGAACCAGGTAACTGGTCCCTCTCCCCACCTCCTCACAAGAGAGTAGAGGTTCACGTACTAGAAAAATTGACCCAGAGTATCTCAAACGTGGGAACACCCGGTGCAGAGTTAAAACAAGGGAAGTAAGTCAAGTCTACGTACTAAACTGTGGGAATCTCATTATCTTCCTCTGTCTGCACTACCTTCTATCAGTTCCCTCTACTACTAGAGAAAAGACCATCAGATACCGAAAACTGAAAGGCCTGCTCATCACCATTCTGTAGTGAAACTCACTAGAAAACAAATCCCACCTAAGCATATAGTTATTAGCTTTTAGTGCTTCATTCTTAAAATGGGCATATAAGGATTATTAAATATGTGAGAAATACCCCCAACATGAAAAAGAACAGAGCAAACAAAAAAAGGAAACCAGGAGGAAACAGACAATGCAGAGAATATAGTTATCTCATAAAGCAAGAATAGGACACCATAAAATAGGATCACAGAATAAAGAGTTTCTAAAAATTATGAAAAAGATAATAAAAGATAAAGTCAAGGAACTTATCAGAAACAAAAGGAAATGGAAAATAATGAGAAATAAAGATAGAATATCAGAGAATTAATCCAGGATGGCCACCACTATCCTAAAAGGAGTTTTAGAAATAAAGAGAGAAATCAGAGGGAAGAAAATTACAATAATCATAAAAATAACAACAAAAAATTATCAGACTGAAAGTGCAGTCTGAAGAGGCATACAGATGTCCAGCAAAGACATCATAAAATTTTCTGAGAGAAGCAGCACCAACCATCAAAATGTCCTCTGACTTTTCAACAGAAATACTATAATAGAGGCTTTGAAATTTTGAGAGGAAGCTGCCTATGTTCAACCAAACTATCATCAAGCAGGAGAGTAGAATAAAGACATCTCAAGCATGCAAGGAGTCAAAAAAACCTTCCCAGGCACCCTTTCCTAGGAAGTTACTAGATGCAGGTAACACAGAATCCTAATGCACAAAAGTAGAAATGAAAAGTTCCAGGATGATAGTTATAACTGGCCTGGAAAGAATAGTTAAGATTGATTCAGGAGAATGAAGGGATACAACAGGAATATCTCCAGGCCAAAAACAACGTTTAATGTAGCTAATTGATTATTTAATAAATTTGATCATTTAAAAAAGTTATTGATAGCCACTTAATAGCTCTGTGATGGAACACTTGGGAACTAATAGCAACAGATATACTGAAAACTAAACAAACAAAAAAACAAGAGAAAGAATTAATTCTAGGACTTTTAAAAAAATGTATGAGAAAGAAAAAAAAACAGTCACAATGCATGTTTTAGTTCAGACAATATTCACATTGTTATTATAAATGTAAAAACCACTAATTTAACAAACTACTATAGCTTTGTAGTTAAAAAGAAGGTAGGATATTTGGGACTGCTGTTTATGAGATCTTAGAAAAACAAATTCTCAACCAACAAAAAAAGAAGTCAGTAGATAACATAAGCAGTTTAAAAGTCAAGAAATAACTATATAAGCATAGTGCTATCAGAAGAAAAAACAGAACATTTGAAAATGGTTGTTTCTTAAGAGCAAGGCTGGATTGGGGTGGTGAGAGAAGTTACTAGAGAGTTGCAGGGGTTTTTTCTTTGTTTTTTTAATTTGAAGCCTATGTGGTTTTTTTTAAACAATGTTTATTTAATACTTCCATCAAATGATGATTAATTTGAAAAATAATTTAATAAAACTCACCCTAAAGTTTTGTTCTTTTAGAAAGGAAAGTGGGAAAGAGAGAAGGATAGAGAAAAAAGGCTGAGGGAAGAAGAGAGAGAGGGAAAAAATGAAAGAAAAGCACAAGAGAAACTATACAGTCTGTATAAAATCTTAGAAAGCGGCTTTCTTAAAACGTTTTTAATTAAACGTAAAAGAGGTAATCAAAGTAATTTAACCTGATTGCTAATTACTGTCTCTGGAATGAGTTAATTGTTATACTATATTTGTAAATAAGAAATAAGTATCAGTAAAATATAGCTTAATTACTTAGACTGTATTTCTTCATTAACTCCCCCATCACCACACTAATTCAGCCTACTTTATCTAGTGCATAACACCCACAGTCCACACCTTTCTCCCCAGCCAACCATTCTGCCTCTAATCCCAGCTCAGGTTAATTTCTCAGAAGACCATATATATATCATCATAATTGAACTCCACCTCAAGAACTTGAAACAGTCCATTGCCTTGGTTTAAAGCTCTACCTACTTCTCCTCACATCCAATAAATTCCCAGGGCAAGTCCTCTGATCCAGTCTCTAATGTCTCCTTCTTACTCTGTTAATCTCCCGAACATTTCCTGCTAAACAACTGCTGTTATGGTTCATGTTGTTTGGTCATCCTAGAGAGTTTTTTATTTACCTCTCCACCCAAATTCTCCCTATGTGTCATAACCCAACTCAAGCCATATCACCCCTTAAATGCCTTCTCTGAAAATTCCACAGCACACATGTTTAGCCCTTTTCTAATGATTCACAAAAACACTGTCTTCACCTCATAGTTAGCATCTAATTAAATATGCTCTTATTCTTTAATTTTGTATTATTTTTCACTGCCTATTTGGTTTTCTGATAATTGGAAACAGTTGTATAGCAGGAAATATACTGAACTCCTTTATATTCCACAATGATTAAAATCATAAATGAAGCCCAGTTAGTGCTTTTTGATTAACTGTTTTAAAAAAAAATGTTTCATAGCATCCAGTGCATTTTCATGCACATACCACCCATTCAAAATATGATGATTAATTCACGCACTTTATGTTTACTAAACATATTGTACTTATAAAGCTGTCAAATTCCTTGACTATTAACCTTCATGTTATTTAACCGTCACTTTTCATCTTTTTGACATGAATCTGTGCTTTAGCACATATCAAGCTATGTTGTCACACATTCCAATTTTCTAATTCAGAAGAACATAAATCAGTGTGTAAAAATTTTTAAAAAGATCGTTCAGATATATGGTAATCAAAAAATAGTCTGTTAACAGAATTCATCAGTAAATGCTCTTCATAATTTATATCTTGCTTCATTCCCAATTAAAATCAAATGGAATTAAAATTAAACAGAATGTCGAGTGTGACATAATAATCATTAAGAGAAAGGGGCTTCAGGAAAGTTTTCTTTGAAATTCATGTTACTTGAAATTTAATATTTTAGGGATAAATATTCAGTAAGAGGTTGGAGTTAAAGAGGAGCAATATGGTAAGAGAAAGAAATGTTGGAAAAACTTCGGTTCTACTATGTATAAAACCTTACTTCCAGTAAAACAAACCTGTGTCCCAAACAGAAATTGTCTCATCACAATTTTGAGGGACATTTTAATTCTCCCCTTCTTCCTCCATAAAGTGAAAGGTACACAGATGGGGTGTAGCTGCTAAGAGAAGAAAATTCTATTAAATATTCTACAGATAAATTAAAAATACTTATTATTAAGAAAATCCTCATGTAAAGTCCCTAGTCTCCAGGCAACAGGTTGTCAAGAGTCGCACTGTATTATTGGGAAAAGGCTTTGTCCTAGTGCAATAGAACTGCTTTTGTCTCAGTTCCTGGAAATTAGCATAGCTGTATTAAAGGAAAACAGAAGCCAAACTGGGCATGTTAACACAAATGGAGTGGAGGAGATTTACACCTCCACCATAGAAACAATTAAAAATAATTAAGGTTTTCCCTGTCAACAAGCCAGCTTCAAATGTTGTGTGTAAAATTCACAAAAAATCTTCCTGCCAGTACTATACTTGACTATTGTAGCTTTCACACAACAGTTTTGTCCCACTTGCTCTGCAAGTTTTTTTAACAACAGCTTTAGTAACTTAAAGAGAAAATTTGGCACAAAGAATTTGTTAAAATGTACATTAAGGCTGACTGCCAAGGTAATGTGGAAGAACAGGTGCTGTCAGAGTCAGGAGGTGGAAGCAAAAGAAGAAAACCAACAGACAGAATAAGCATAGGAAATGACCCCAAAACAAGGGAGCCTATCCCTTATACTGTTACCACCACCTGGCCCAGCTAGAAGCTAGCCCCTTGACTGACCACCCAGCTCACAGGTGTTTCCACATCCTACTAGCAGGCCCGGCCTCATCTTCTGCCTATTTTATTTTATAATTTTTTTCTATTATTAGAAGAAATTCTATTTTGTGAACTTTTAGTTCAATTCCTTACACCAAATACATAAGAAACCAGTGTTTTTTTCTGATTTGTTTGAGCTCATTTTCATAGTACAGGAAATAATCATTTTTATTAGAAATTCTCATTTGCTGCTAAAAGTGTCATATATTTAAAAAGGTGTTAGGGATTTTTGGATAATTTCAGCTCTTTTTTACATTAGAGAAAATAATCAAATTTTTATTTTACTTAGAAAGTCATACTTGCTGTTAAAGACAAATGGCCACATTTTTGCTAAAAACATATTTTTGTGGGATTATGAAGATGTTTAGAATGTCCCTGTGGTTCAAATTGGACTCCACATTAGTCAGAATATTTTACCTAGTCTAGCTGTAGATGAGAGAGAGTCAAGACTGCTTAACCGAGATCAGATACCAAGAATTAATTCAGACCTAGTGTTGATCTTGGAGTTGTGGGGTGGCACGTTCCTACACTAAATATTCCTGAAGTCAGGTCGTCCACGCTCAGCGTGACTGTGTTATGGAACACCAGGCAGTCAATATTCCCCAGTTCTATTGCTCGTTTCTGCCACTTTTCTACTGTTCCATCAGGCTTTTTAAAAATTTGGCTGTATTTTGACTGACAACAAGTCAAATAGATGTCCACTATTTCAAAACACCAGGCAGAATTTCTTTGAGAACTTCCTCCTCCTCACTTGACAAAATGTTAAGATTACTCTCTGGACAACAAAGATTCAGAGGTTGATAGATGTTCTACACTTCTTAGCATCTTTGTTCATATTTTCTCCATTGCTTCAGTATTCTATATACCTAAGTTTCATGTTTTTAAAAGTTATTTTCATTTTGGAAAAAAATGTTTTAAGTGACCTGCCAAAATGTGTTGGGCTTATTGAAACTACCAGTTCATGACTCTTTATGCTTAGACCAATTTTAAATACAAGAGCTGACATTCTACTCTGTGCAGCCTTGGATGACTAGTCAAAGTCCTTCCAGAATCTGATGTGGCCACACCAAAAAAAATTCACAGAAATGTTCCACAGCTTTCAATCTGGCAGTAAAATGGCGATATAAGATAGCACATTTTAAAAGAATAACCCCAGAAAGGTGGGTCATAGGTAAGTCTCTAGAATAAAGAACTTTACAAAGGATAAGATAGATAAAATCCATGTTGGGTTTAACTAAACTAAAGTGTCCACACTACACAATAATATACACTATTAGAATAATTTTGTGATTTGTGAATTATCATGACATATTTTTCAAAGTCTCATTAAAAAATTTTTTCTTACAAAACAAGTGAAATTGATCTCCTTGGTATATGATTAATTTAATGATAGTTATACTTTCATTTTTCTCTGTATAGAAGAAAGTTTTTGTAATGTATTTTCACTATATATTTTCTAGAGTTAAATTAAAAAATTAAATATATTGGCTACTTCTTTTGTTAAAATTATGTTCTTCACTTATTCTTAGCTTCCTCATTACTAAAAAAGTAAACCTTTTTAGTTTGTTTAAACAGATTTTACTGACACATAATTATTTCCAAATTGTTTATTTTAAAAATCACATGTCATATTGATTTTCTTTGATAAAACTCTCATCATGAATCTAAAAGTAAAGGAGATGTGAAAAGGAATTTTGCCATTTGTGGCAACCGGTCAGAGAAAAAAGAGTATATGGTCATAAATAGTCACAAATACTTTGAAAGAGCCTCTGTTGGGTCAACCTATCCATTTTCTAGATTTCTACATTCAATTTTTCATTTTACCCTATAAATATTGAGGGCCTGCTATATGCAAAGTATTGTAATAGATCCTGGGGAATCAAGGTGAAGTAGACCAGGTAAGCTGTGAGAATTTCACCAGACCGATTTGTCCAATATCATATGAAGTCTTTCCAATTTAAATGCCACTGCTCACAATTATATCTGAATTCCTAAATATGTATGGCTCATGAGAACATTCATAATCTGCCTCTTCATGAATTCTTCAGATATAGCTCCCTGTCTTATACACTATACTTCAAACATCATGAACTATTGTGTAACCAACATTTTTCATTGTTGTTTTATTTCAAAATATTAAGAGGGCTTGAAATGTTTTTGAAAAAGGGCTTGAGTCAATACTATAAATGTTTCCATCACTGAAATAATGTTCACTGTACCCGTTTGGTGGCTTGTGCCCCTCCCCACCTCCTCCTCCCCCCTGCTTGATTTCCAATAACTTTACTTCCCTCTGTATACTTGTGTGTCCATCAGTTATTTCCAATTTATTACAGAGTACATGTGGTGTTTGTTTTTCCATTCTTGAGATACTTGACTTAGGATAATGGTCACCAGTTCTTTCCAAATTGCTACAAAAGGCATTCATCCATTTTTGTGGCTGAGTAGTACTCCATGGTATACATAATGGACATACCACATTTTATGGTATACATAATGGATATACCAATATACCACATTTTGTTAATCCACTCATGAACTGATGATGAGTACTTGAGTTAATCAGAATTGTTGGAATTGTGAAATGTGTTGCCATAAACATTCGAGTGCAGTGTCTTTTTGATAAAATAACTTCTTTTCCTTCGGGAAGATAGCCAGTAGTGGGATTGCTAGATGGAATGGTAAGTATACTTTTAGTTCTCTGAGAAATCTCCACACTGTTTTCCATAGGAGTTGTACTAATCTGCAGTCCCACCAACAGTGTATATGCATTCCATTCTCTCTTCATCCACGTCAGCATCTACTGTTTCTGGACTTTTTAATAAAAGCCAGTCTAACAGGGGTAAGGTGATATCTCATTGTGGTTTTAATTTGCACTTTCCTGATGACTAGTGATTTTTTCATATGTTTATTGGTCATTTGTCCATCTTCATCTGAAGAACTTCTGTTCCATGTCTTTGCCCACTTTTAATGGGGCTGTTTGTTTTGTTTTTGTTTTTTTTTTTTCCTTGCCGATTTGAGTTCTTTGAAGATTCTGGTTCTTAGCCCTTTATCAGATATGTGTATTGCAAATATTTTCTCCCATTCTATAGGTTATCTATTTGTTTTTGTTGATTATTTCCTTAGCTATGCAGAAGCTTTTTAATTTAATCAAGTTCCATTTATTTATTTTTGTTGTTGTTGTGATTGTCATTGGGGTCTTAGTCATAAATTCTTTGCTTAGATCGATAGCTAGAAGAGTTTTTCCTACATTTTCCTCTAGAATTCTTATGGTTTAATTCCTTACATTTAAGTCATTTATTCATCTTGAATTAATTTTTGTGAGTGGTGAGAGATAGGGGTCCTGTTTCATTCTTCTGCATGGGGCTACCCAATCTTCCCAACACCATTTCTTGAATACGGATTCTTATCCCCCAGTGTGTGGTGTTGTCTGCTTTGTAAAAGATCAGTTGGCTATAGGTAGATGATTTTATATCTGGGTTCTCTATTCTGTTTGTACCAATACATTATGTTTTGGTTACTATAGCCTTGCATAGTTGGAAGTCTGGTAATGTGTTGCCTCCAGCTTTGCTCTTTTTGTTTAGGATTGCTTTGGCTATCCAGGCTCTTTTCTGGTTCCAAACAAAGCATAGAATTATTTTTTCCAGATCTGTGAAATATGCCTTTGGTATTCTGACAGGGATTGCACCGAATCTGTAAATCACTTAGGGTAGTATGGACATTTTAACAATGTTGATTCTGCTGATCCATGAACATAAAATGTTTTCTATTTGTGTCAGCTGCAATTTCTTTCCTTAGTGTTTCAGAGTTCTCCTTGTACAGATCTTTCACCTCCTTGGTTAAGGATATTCCTAGGCATTTTATTTTCTTTTTAGCTACTGTGAATGGTATTGAGTCATTGGTTTGACTCTCAGCTTGACTCTTATAGGTATATAGAAATACTACTGATTTGTGTACAGTGATTTTAGATCCTGAGACTTTGCTGAATTTATTTATCAACTCCATGAGTCTTTTGGTGAAGTCTTTTGGTGGGTTTTCTAGATTCAAGACCATACCATCAGCTAAAAGCAATAGTTTGGCCTCCCCTTTCACAATTTGGATACCTTTTATTTCCTTCTCTTTCCTGAACGCTCTGGCTAGGACTTCCAGCACTATGTTGAATAGAAGTGGTGACAATGGGCACCCTTGTCCTGTTACAGTTCTTGGCGGGTAATGCTTTCAACTTTTCCCCACTCAATATGAAGTTGGTTGTGGGTTTGACATAGTAGCATTTATAATTTTGAGATATGTTCCTTCTATGCCTAATTTGTTAAGGGTTTTATCATGAAAAGGTGCTGGATTTTGTCAAATATTTTTTCTGCATCTATTGAGATAATCATATGGTCTTTGTTTTTGCTTCTGTTTATGTGGTGAATCACATTTATCGATTTACATATGTTGAACCATCCTTGCATCCCTGGGATGAAGCCCACTTAGTCACGGTAGATTAGTTTTTGATGTGTTGTTGAATTCGGTTTGCTAGTATGTTATTGAGGATTTCTGCATCTATGTTCATATGAGATATATAAAGAAACACTGTACTTAAGTGGGACCCTAGAACAAATGGACCTAACATATCTACAGAACATTCTACCCCAAAACATGGGACATTCTCTAAGACTGATCATATCTTAGGCCACAAAACATGTCTCAACAAATTTTTTAAAAAAATGACAAGATACCATGTATCTTCTCAGACCATAGTGGATTGAAACTACAAATCGATTCCAACAGTAACACTCAATTCTATACAAAGTCATGGAAATTAAACAACCTGCTTCTGAATGATTATTGGGTCAATAATAAAATTAAGACGGAAATCAGAAGATTCCTTCAACTAGACAATAAAGAGGACACAAGCTATCAAAATCTATGAGACTCAGCAAAAAGAGTCCTAAGGGGAAAATTCATAGCCTAAGATGCCCACATCCCAAAGTCAGAAAGATCACAAATTGACAACATAATATCACATCTCAAGGAACTAGAAAAGGAAGAGCAAACCAAACACAAAGCAGAAGAAAAGAAATAACAAAGGTGAGAGCAGAACTAAATGAAATGGAAAACAAAAACAAACACAAAATACAAAAGTTCAGTGAAACACAGAGGTATTCTTTGAAAATATAAAGAAAATTTACAGACTCCTCACTAGATTAACCAGGAATAGAAGACAAAGGACCCAAATAAACTTAATCAGAAATGAAAAAGGAGATGTTACAACTGATAGCACAGAAATTTAAAATATCATCCACGAATACTACAAAAATCTCTACACAAATAAGCTAGAAAATGTAGAGTAAATGGACAAATTCCTGGAAACACACAATCTTCCAAGACACAATCAGGAAGAAACAGAACTCCTGAACAGACCAATAATAAGCAGTGAGATTGAAGCACTAATAAAATTCTTCCAATAAATTGGAAAGCCACATGCAGAAGAATGAAACACCTCTCACCACTCACGAAACTTAATTCAAGATGGATAAAAGACTTAGGTCTAGGGCATGAAACCATAAGAATTCTAGAGGAAAATGTAGGAAAAACTCTTCTAGAAATTGGCCTAGCAAAGAATTTATGAAAAAAACCCAATGGCAGTCATGGCAACAACAACAAAAAAAATGGGATTTGATTATATCAAGAAGCTTCTGCACAGCTAAGGAAACAATCTACAGAGCAAATAGACTCCCTATAGAATGGGAGAAAATATTCATAAGCTACACATTCGATAAAGGACTAATAATCAAAATTTACAAAGAACTCAAGCAAATCAGCAAGAAAAAGCAAACAATCCTATTAAAAAGTGGGCAAAAGACATGAACAAAAGCTTCTCAAAAGAAGAAAGACAAATGACCAATAAACATCTGCAAAAATGCTCAACATCACTTAATCGTCAGGAAAATGCAAATTAAAACCACAATGAGATATCACCTTACCCCCGTTAGATTGGTTTTATTAAAAAGTCCAGAAACAATAGATGCTGATGTGGATAAAGAGAGAAAGGAATGCTTATACACTGTTGGTGGGACTGCAGATTAGTACAACTCCTATGGAAAACAGTGTGGAGATTTCTCAAAGAACTAAAAGTATACCTACCATTCCATCTAGCAATCCCACTACTGGCTATCTTCCCAAAGGAAAAGAAGTTATTTTATCAAAAAGACACCTGCACTCAAATGTTTATGGCAGCATAATTCCCAGTTGCAAAGATGTGTAATCAACCCAAGTGCTCATCCATTCATGAGTGCATTAATAAAATGTGGCATATGTATACCATGGAGTACTACTCAGCCATAAAAAAAGATGAAAATACCTTTTGCAACAATCTGGATGAAATTGTAGATCATTCTCCTAAGTGAAGTATTTCAAAAATGGAAAACAAACACCACATGTACTCACTATTAAATTGGAAAGAACTGATGAGCACACATGTGCAGAAGGAAGTAAAACATATTGGAAAGCAACCAGAGGGGAGAAGGGAAGAGAGGAGGAGAATAAACCAACCTAATGCATACCATGAACACTATTTGGGTGATGGGCACACCTATAGCCAGGACTCAAGCATTACAAAAACAATCCATGCAACCTAAACCATTTGCACCCCCTCAGTATTTTGAAATTTAAAAAGAAACTCTTCCAGCAAAAAAAAAAAAAAGCCCAGACCAGATGGATTCACAGCTGAATTCTACCAGCCCTACAAAGAACTTGTACCTATACTGTAGAAATTATTCCACACCATTGAGAAGGAGGGAATCCTCCCCAACTCATTCTATGAAGCCAGTATCACTTTCATATGAAATCCAGGAAAGGATACAACAGAAAAAGAAAGCTACAGACCAATCTCTCTTTGTAACCAAAATTTATTATTCTACCTTCTCCTGCCACATTGCCCCGTGAACAGCCATCCTTAGTCTGGCTAAGATGCACACCTAATTTCTCCCATTGTAACCCATGCTATCCCTATTGTTTTAGTCATTACACTATATTGTACTTGCCTATTTTCTTGACTGACTTCCACTAGACCATAAACTCTTAACAAGTAGATGCACAATCTTCACCACCACATCCTCAATGTAAAGTATCTGACACTTAATAATGCTCAGTAAATATTTGCTGAATGAATAAGTTGCTTAAACTTCTGTTTTCTAAGAAAAACAAAACATTACTAATTGATCCATCTCATATTTCAAGTCAACGGTAGTAAACTAAATAATCTTAAGTGATAGCATGATCTATAACTAATTATACTGATGAAAATCTCTTAAAGTATAATTATTAATACATGAAGGTTTACTTTTCTTTAATATCTATAATCAAAAAACAACTGCTGGCAATTTCTAATTAGTTATCTTTTTTCCAAATCCATATTAATGTATGATTCAAACATCTTTGTGATATATTTATATAAGCTAGTTCACATAATTGCTTGGCAAAGTATGTCTCAGTATAAGTCCTCAATATTGTCAGTATGATGGCAGTAGTGCTGGTGGACTGGTTTACAGTAATGGAAATAATGAATGTATACCAATGATTTTATATGTAAATTATATGAAAGACATATACTCAAAATAAATTCAGATAATTACTGAATTCTTTCAAAATATAAGAAAAGCATAGCCAGACATCTCATTTACAAGTAGTATTGTTATTTAAATTATTAATACATTTGGCATAATAAAAAAACATTGTATTGAGGAAGAGAATGTAAAATATAATTGTGTGATTTCACAGTGCTATGTAATGGGAATAATTTCCCCAAATGACCAAATATGTATGTAAACAATTGACACCCAAATGCTTTTTGACAAAAACAGTAGTTACAGAGAGAAAGAGGGACAGGGTTTTCATTTTATCTAACTGTTCAAACAGCTTTACAAAGATTTATAAAAGTTCACCAATAGAGGGCTTACCTAGGGTCAAATAAAAGAGGCCCTAAACCATCGAAAGCTATTTCCAATGTCCAGCTGGGACATCTAAAACAGAGAGTAACAAAGACACTTTGTGACAAAGCTGTCACTCAGTATTCTGGAAGGAGTGAAATCAATTGTGACATTTTTCATTTATTTGTAAATGCCTCTTTGGCAGTACACTCACTCAAAACGACAGTTGCTTCTTAAAGAATAGGGGAGGTGATGGTAAAATAGAGGAATCCTGACAGTTGCTTTAATGAGATTCTGCATTAGGGCTATTCTAACACTTTCACCCAACAAGGAGCTTGCCCTTCATTTTCAATATCATAACTCAGTAATTTGAAAAATGTTATCTCTGTAAAAAACTACACTAGCCAGTCCTTAATAGCCATTGCCCAGTTTATTTTCCTCTTATCTTTCAATCAGCAGAAAACATTCTAAAGCAAGTACCTAAATAAATGTCAGTTATTTAGACTAATTACCCTTTCTCATTAAGAGTGCTGTTTTTTATTAAAAACAGTAATATGTAGTGTAACTGAACAATTCAAGACATACTCTCCAGTAACTCAATATTCACTTGGAAACATCTGGGAGTCCACTTTAGGCTGCATTTTAAAAGGCTTTTATTTTTACATTTTATGTTCCAAAGGAAAAGGAAATTATTGTCTAGGTAAAATTTCATTAGCCTTTGTAATTTGAGCAACTCCTAAATAAAGCAATCTAAAGATTCCTCAAAGAACTAAAAGTAGGCCTACCATTCAATCCAGCAATAGCACTACCGGGTACCTAACAAAAGGAAAAGAAGTCATTGCATCAAAAAGACACAGGCACATGTCTGTTTATTGCCAGCACAATTTGCAACTGCAAAAGATATGGAATCAACCTAAATGTGCACGAACTGATGAGTGCATAAAGAAAATATGGTGTATACACACACACACACACACACACACACACACACACACACACACACACACATACACCATGGAATACTACTCAGTCCTAAAAAAGAATGAAATAATGTATTTCACAACAACTTCAATGGAATTGGAAGCTAAAATCCTAAGTGAAGTATATCAGGAAAGGAAAAACAAGTATTTCATAAACTCACTTATAAGTGGGAGCTATGCAATGGGTACACATAGTCATGCAGAGTGGTATAATAGACTTTGGAGATGCAGAAGTGGGGGAGGGAGTGAAAGGGGTGAGGGATCAAAAATTACCTATTAGGTGCAATATATACTATTTGGATGATGAGTACACTGAAAGCACTGACTCTGTCACTATATAATTCATCCATGTATCAAAAAACCACTTATACCCCCTAAATCTATTGAAATAAAAAAATTTCTAAAATAATAAATATCCCACTTCATTTTTTTCAGTCAATTATTCTTTGGTCATATGCTAAATGTTTGATACAGTTTCAAAGCAACTGGAGTAAACCCATTTTTTAAAAATCTAAATTATAATGTATAGGGAAAATGCAATCCAATCCAGAGTTTAGCCCAGAACCTTTTACCTATTAGTCAACCAACAGGTATTTGTTGAACTGGTAAACTCAACAATTTATATATGGTGATGCAAACCATGTCATTATGGATTCATATTCTAAATGTCAGAGAAATGAAATAAGTAAAAGACCTTGGAAAAGTAACAAAGTACTTGGGTTCCAATTTCTTTATCTATAAAGTAGAGTTGGTAATATTTACTTCATAAGATTGTTGTAAGGATTAAATAAAAGATGGGGCAAAAATAAATCACATAGTACAGTTCCTGAGTCACAGTAAATTGTCAATATATGATAACTATTATAATTATGAAGTTTTAAGCAAAAAAATGACATTTCTTAAATATAACAACAAAATTAGCAACAACAGTAGAAGAAGGAAACTCTGTTAGGATGATATTATAAGCTTTAGTGTTATCTCTTCCACTAACGGCCTCACTGCAACTCAGTTTTCTCTTCACAAAAATGCGACTAATACTGTATTCCTACCTTTACATAAAACTCCAACTCAGCTTAGCTATGAAAGCTGTCTGGATTTGTTAAATACCCTAATATCATACATTCTTGGAAAATGTCTCACGAATGTGGCAGTGAACACCATTTCAGTTTGGCAGATTAATTAGTTGTAGTCTAAGATCCGGGTTGGTATTTTTGCCCTGATAGTCAATGGTTAATTTTCAGGTAATGCTAGTTAATTTTCAGGTAATGTTCAGTAGAGCTCATAAATAAAACTGCTTGAGAAGCTAAATGTGTGCAGACTCTTTAAAGTTTTTGTCTCCTTATTCCAACTTCAATTGACCTAGAGCAGTAGTTCTCAAACTTCGCTATACACCAGAAGGATTTTTATAAAATGCCAAAATCTATAAGCAACTCCAGACAAATTAAAACAATATTGTTTAAAAGTTCTCCAGATGATTCTAATGTATAGCTAGAATTGAGAACAACTGGCCTACAGTCTGATACTCTTTCTCCAATAAATACTGTTGGCTTCCGACTCAAATGATTTCTTCATCTTCTTTACTATGCAAAGCCCTGATTCATCTTCAATGTCTTTTTTTTCCAAGCAACTTTGGAAAGGATGACTCTATTCTCTGATTCATGACAATCTTAATTAGACTCAGTCAATCATGGTAGTCTCATTACCTTTGCCACGGATCAATATAACAGTACTTAAGTCATCCATATCTAGCCAATAAAATGGAAGGAAAGGTGTTCTGAGGGCATTCTAACAAAGTTTTCCACCCTCCCAACAAAATCCCTTTTCTCCTGCTGTTGTATGCAGACGTGATGCCTGAACCTGTTCTAGCCATCTTGTGAACCTGGAGGAAGTTAGTGTAAGGACAAAGCCAACATTCTGAGGATGGCAGAGCAGAAGAATAGAAAGAAACAGAATCTGTGATAATGTCATTCAGCTACCTCAATTTATTTGCTGCATTTCTAGCATTGTTATGTAAAATAAATTCAAATACCATCAAAACACTATGAATTTACACAACATCCCAAATAATAAACAAACAAACAAAAAAGCACTATATCCCAAGTGTAAGTTTAGGTAAGAAATTTCTTTTGTTTTCATATTTTGAAATATTTTATGGACTAAACCAATTGGTGATAAACGCCTCATTTTTTTTTCTTTACAAATTAATGTTCTGGTTTTATTTAAGTGGCTTTACAGCTCTTTTATTAAGAAATATTGTGCAGTATGTACACAGACATAAGAAATTTAATAATAGATTCTGTCCTTTGAATACTTTTTTAGAAGTACTAATTTGTTCTAATTTTTATATATACACATAATATAAAGTATATAATTTTAAATAAAAATATTTTTCCTATAGCAGAGATATAAAAATACATTCGTTTGTTTTAATTGTTGCCATGAAGATGGCATTTTAAAGTGGAGAAAGAAGAGTTTCTTAATACCCAACACGACAAAAATCACATGACTTCCCAATACTCGTTTTTAATTGATTCTATGGATAGCTCGCATTTCTTGAAAGTAGTACGTGTTATTCCCAAATGTGCAGCCAATAATTTTGGTTCTTGAAGCAATAATTTTCTGAACAAGAGAATACTGGAGAATACTTTGGAATGATGCTTTATTGTCAACCACATAGCTGGAATGAGATTAAACAGAAGTTGTTCCAGGATCTACTGTGAAGTTTTAAAGTAATATATACATGCTCCAATTTGACACTTTAAATCTGGTATTTCCAAACTCTCTAAGTTCCTTTGTGTTGCTTCTCCCTCTCTCCACCCGCTCTTTGATTCCTGTATTATTTAACATAAAAACAATTCACCACTATTTGGGGAGAAGGGCGAGACTAGACTACTCTTGGTGGATGGGATTTGTTAGATAGAGCAACATGTATTAGAAGATGTAGCTTTTGGGAGCCAACAGAGATGATCAGACAGCAGGAAACCAGACTTGGGGCTGGTGATGGGCCTTGATGGCATGATCTCTTCTCCTACAACCCACCAAATCTTCAATTAATACATAAATCTATAACTGCCATGGCATGCTTAATGTAATGAATTTCTTACAAGAACAATAAGGCATATCGTTTGGTGTAGAACTAAGTGAGTAGAAAGGCTGAGAGTAAGACGGTACAGTGAATACAGAAGAGTACTGAAAAATGCAGAAATTCTCAGAGAACATTCCATTTCCCTGAATAGATCAGGTAGTGAAACAGAAGCTCAAGTTGATTTTCCCTCAGTGTAGTTTGGGAAATCTGTTTACATTTTTGTCTCCTCACTATTCTATAAGCACATGAAAATGGTACTCCTAGAATTCCAATAGAATTCAATAAATGACTGAATTTGATTTGAGTAGGAGAGCTCCACCAAAAAAGGTCTTTGTCTTTCCTACTCCTAAATCTAGGCCATCTCTATACCCCCCCCCTTTCCTTTTCTACTCAAATATTTACACGACTGACCTCTCAAGAGCGATGGAGACTTGGCAGAACTGGAAATCTCATGGGCTGAGTTTGGTTTGGGATCATCTCCGTATTTGTGGATCACTTACTGCTTCGCAGAAGGCCTAGGAATAGCATCTCAATTCTCAATACCTACTCATAACACAGTTCCTGGCAACTATTATTAATTAATAAGACTAATAAAGTTTCCATAAAGCTGTAGTATGTTTTCTTGAACCTCATCTGGAGCTCTGAGCTCCTTTTCTTGTATCTTTTCCACTCTGCAAAAGATGAGAACTTTTGTGTCCTAGTAATGGATCTGCATACTCTAAAAAGTTACAGGTGTTCATGTCTGTCTTCAGTCCTTCTCACCCCAGGACAGGGACCTGACATCATCGCTACATCCCATGTCCTTCCCTAACATCTGAATGAAAAGGATTTTCACATAGTAGAGGCTTAAATAAACATCTGGTACACTGAACTAAATTAGAAATGAAGTACTTATTGTTTGCTGTTCTTTATATACTAAAACTGCCCTTATAATGCTTTCATCTACATTTTGGAGCATTAAAGTACATTGGACCATTAAAGTCCAATATTTTACTTCAGAAGTATAAAAGCAACACTGGTTTTAAAAATTCTAGGAATTTTTATGAGGAATTATTTAATAGTTTGAAATTATTTCTGGTCTACGGTCATACCACCCTGAATGCGCCCGATCTCATCTTAAATTATTTCTGGAGGCAAGCCCTTATTCCTTGTGAATCCCATTTCATTCATAGAAATATGAGATGTCTTAAGAACCATTGGTATTTCAATTGTAAATATTAAGGAACGTTGCATTACAATGCAGACAGGTAATCCGAAGCCCCAGCAGAGCAATAATGATTAACAATACACTCTAGAGGGAATATAAATTTTAATAGCATCACTCATAAAATCCATGTTTCAAAGGTTACAAAACAGAATCAAGTTTACCAAAAAAGCAAATAAATCATCTTACTTTGTGGTTTCTTCTTTCATCTTTGATTTTTAAATAATCAACATCATCTCCCCAGAGCAGGTAAACTATACTTACCTGAAAATGAACTATAGGAAGTCCTGAAATCCTCACTAAAGACTAACTCTCAATGAATTCTGCTCCTGGTAAATTCTATCCCCAATGTTTATTCAAATTTACTTATAAAAAGACAAAGCAGACTTTAGGGAGATGACCTTTACATGAATTTCATTTGCTGATGATAATGACGATGCACAGTGCCTCTTCTTCACAAGATTACATGAGTTAGAAGGTAGTCCCACTATCACCCTCACACTGATGAGAGCTCTACTTGAGCGCTGATCTGAATTCTAGACTCCAAACTGAGAGAGAACTAAAAGAATCCAACAACAAAAAAAATGTAGGAAGCCATGGAAATAATGACTAAAAAGGCTGAAAATAAGCAAACATGAAAGAAAATGTAATGAAAATTGATAAAATACTTAGGAGAAACATATACCATGCATACAAACACAGGGACAAACTGTAACGTCAATAAATTTCTTTTTTTTTAAATTTCAGCATATTATGGGGGCACAGATGTTTAGGTTACATATGTTGCCCTTCCCCCCCCGCCCCCCAAGTCCGAGCTTCAAGCGTGTCCATCCCCCAGACAGTGCGCATCACACTCTTTGTGTATGCATATACCCGTCCCCTCCTCCCCCCTCCCCTCTGCCCAATATCCAATAAATGTTATTCTTATATGTGCACTTATGTGTTGATCAGTTAATATCAATTTGATGGTGAGTACATGTGGTGCTTGTAAATAAGTTTCTCAATGACACTAATGGGAGCTAACTAGATGATGTTCCTGATAGCCTATTTATTTCTTTTAATATTTTTTAATACCTGTAATTTTGTTTTCTTCTCAAGTCATATGTACTATGTAAGTCTGTGTGCTTTGCCTCAATAAATTGTTTCAACAAATTTGTTTATAGTTTCACAAAATAATATGATCATGCAAGAGATTAATCAATTGTTCCATTCAATATTTTAAGTTACATTTCCTACCATTTATGTTTGTAATATTTTATAAGTTATATAAGAAGGATATTCCTACAATGCTAGGCACATCGTGGGAGTTTATAATCTAAACAAAATGGAAAAGACTAACATACATGAAACGGTAGTCATTTTTAATCAGTACTATTGATGTTCTTAGTAAATCTAATGGGGAGAAGAAAATGTTCCCTACAAAAAAAGTATAAAAATGAAGTTGAAGATCTCATGTGAATTTAGATTTGTATATTCTCAGATTTGCAAACTTTTCCATAATAAAATATAGTAAATATTTTGGCTTTTCTAGCCATATAGTATCTGTTGCAACTATTCAGCTGTGCCATTGCAATGTGAAGCAGCCATAGATAATATGTAAACAAATTTGCCTGGTTGTGTTCCAATAAAACTTTGTTTACAAAAACAGGTGGTGGGCCAGATTTGGCCTAGGGGCCATAATTTGCCAATCCCTGGTCTAGTTCATCAGTTTGAGAAGTGACGCATCCCATTCTCAATATGAAATAGCAAGAAAGGTAGAACTTTTATAGATACCCTCAGAAATCCCAGAACATCAGAAACATTTATTTTTGAATATAATTTCAAGCAAACGTAATAGATGTTTTCGTTACTTATTGTTTTATATTATCCATGCAAATTATTCCCTCCATTAGGCAGATTCTTTAGAATCTACCAACTAGGCAAAGCTCTTGCTAAGTTTCCTGTCATTAAATTTTCCTTGACAATTAGATAGCTTTGACAAAACAGTCTACATATCAAATTTTTATAATTAAAAGCCTAATTACATTTAAAAGAAATGTAAAAGATCTCTATCACTTATCTGTGCCTATTTTCTTACCTTTTTCCTAGAAATACAAATATTTTTACATCAGAAAGTAGAGCAGAACAAAATTATTATTATTTATTCCTTTCACTCCACCCTTTATCATATATCATAACATGTTCAAAATTGTGACCAATGTTAGTAGTTACAGTATGGCTCTCAGGTATTTCAGTGATAAACCACTAATAAAAATTCCAGTATTACAACATGTATTAATAATTATTAAGCATTAGCTAGCTATTCTTTAAATCAACATAAGACTTACTTTTCGAATATTCTTCCCTATAGAAAAATTATAAAAATGATTCCATTGTGATTCATTTATCACAAATAATAATAGTTAATATATATTAATTATTATACGCCAGGCAATATGTCAAGTGTTATACATTTATTTAACCATTTAACAGTCAAAGCAATCCTATATAATATAGGTACTATTATTACTCTCATTATACAATGACAAGGAAACTGGGCCACAAAGAGATTATGTAGTATGTCCAAAGTCACACAACTAGTAAATAACAGAGTTAGGATTTAAAAGCTGGTGCTCTAGGCTCCAAATGCTAATAACGCCAAGGCCATGATTCAGTGTTTGCATAGGAATGCTAGTCCACTGGCATAACCCTTATGCCCACTATGCCTGAAAAATACAACCATTAGCAAAGAAGATGATGAAACAAGAATTGGAGGTGAATACATAGAAGTACAAGCCACAACTGGTAGATGATGAGGGAGAGGGAAGCTTCTGAAAACTTATACCTAAGGATCCAAAAGTCATTTATTCAACAAATGCGACAGGGCATTAAGTCCTCCTTATAGACAGGGAAAACATATTTATTTCAGGCTTTGGAATCAGATTACCCTCTGTTTACATCCTAGCTCCACTGCTTATTAGCTAGTTTTTGACTACTTAGAACCTATGAAACTCAGACTCCTCTTGTAAAAGATCAGGATAATAATCAATATTTCAGGGCAATTATGAGAATTAAATGAGCTCATAAGGGACTGGGACACAGTGAGTGCCTCCAAAATGGTAGCTATTATTATTCAAAGTTTTATTTGCTTTTAGTTACAGAAGTGAAAATATTAGCGATGATAAGTTGAAGAGATATCAGACATCTGAATAAAAACTTAAAAATTTATCCAACCATCTGAATGACTTGTCTATATGACTTTGGGCTTCACGAAATTTACTGATTATCTACCATTTGCTAAAAACCTAATTTGAAAAAAAGTTACGATTAATCAAAAAGACAAATTCTCTAAAAGATTGAATTTTTCACATTCATCTGAAGACATTACACATGTACAACTACAGTCATACATCACTTAACAACAGAGATATGTTCTGAGAAATGCAAATTAGGTGATTTTTCCTTTGTGTGAACATAATAGTACTTACATACACCTAGACTGTGTAGCCTACTAAACACCTAGGCTATATGGTATAGCTTACTGCTTCTAGGCTACAAACCTGTACAGCATGTTACTATATTGAATACTGTAGGCAACTGTAACAAAATGGTAAATATTTGTGTATCTAAACATACATAAACATTAAAAAGATAATGTATTGTGCTTCAATGTTATCTGTTAGAACAGTTATAATGTCACTAGGCAATAGGAACTTTCAAACTCCATTATATAATCTTAGGGGATCACCTTCTTATATGCAGTCTGTACTTGACCAAAACATTGTTATCCAGCACATAACAGTATTAAGACATTATTTCAGGCTGAGGTGGGAGGATCGCTCGAGGTCAGGAATTCGAGACCAGCCTGAGCAAGAGCGAGACTCCATCTCTACTAAAAACAGAAAGAAATTAGCTGGACAACTAAAAATATATAGAAAAAATTAGCCGGGCATGGTGGCGCATGCCTGTAGTCCCAGCTACTCAGGAGGCTGAGGCAGAATGAGTGCTTAAGCCCAGGAGTTTGAGTTTGAAGTTGCTGTGAGCTAGGCTGACACCATGGTACTCTAGCCCGGCGAACAGAGCAAGACTCTGTCTCCAAAAAAAAAAAAAAAAGACATTATTTCAATTCACAGAGTTTCCTACCTTGTCTGTGGCTACGATATGCTGTGAAGATCCTCTCAGCCCTGGGCAAGCCTATAGGCCCCTATGACAGGTTGAATATCCCCACTTCTACCCTCATCTGCTCACTTTCAGTTTAAAGCAAATTCAGTCATCTGTTTTCCCCATTGTGGCATATAAATATCATTTTATCATTTTCTGTCTGAGCTGTGATACACCAAAGACAGAAAAAAAATTGTGTAACTGGATGTCATCTGATATATTAGCCATTAAATAAGAGGTAGTGGCAATCATATTTTAATGTAGCTAAATTATACTCCAGTAAAATTTCTAACATGATATTAACTATATAACATTATGCACAATCATAAAGAAACAGATATTTCAAGCAGCTTTTATTAATTCAAATAGCAAAAAACGGGATAGATGTAGATATGAGCAAAAAATGTAGAATTAAGGAATAAACCATATTCATAACATTATTTAAATTTTCTAATTTTTTCTTAAGGGAAATAATGAGGTATACATCGTACTTGTTCTACTCCATTCACAACCTGAATTTTCAAAATAAAAAAAGCAAAATAATGTTACACAACCATATGATTATGATGATTAAAATAATAAGACACATAATAATTATGTTGCAATATTTGAACACAAGTTGGCCATGATCTGGCAATTTAAGAGTAGCAAAGTCATAAATAAGGAAAAAGATACATTCCCACAGATGAGATAACCAGGCAGTATAAATCCTCAGGTGGGTTAAAGTAGTGCGATTAGTTCTAGCAGGCAGCAAAATGCCATGAGACAACTTATATTTCAGCAGTTCTCAAATAATCAAGCTAGTACTAAGCAGTTATACTTTGTGTCACTCCATTGTTGTCTTCATGTTTTAGGCTCTGTTTTCGAACTTAAGCCAACCTATTACATATCTTTGTTATAGGAAAGCTGAAATAAAAGTGCATTTGTACAACAGATGTAGATAAAATTTCAGAATACATCATTTGTCAGCCATCACTGACCTCTGCTTTTATGGAGGTTATTTTTGATGTGAATTAAGCCAAAATTAAACTGAAGTAATAGAAAAAGAGTTATGAATATAAACATTTGTTTTATTAAGCATAACCAGAATTTATATATACAAATTATGTTTTTTCCTTATAGGAGACTCTACATTAATTCCAATGGTACTGCCATTATTTAAGCATTTTTAATAAAACAAATGAGAATTTGTTAAACAGCAGTCTCATCACTTAACAAGTTTAGTTGTCTCCAAGTTAACAATCAGTGTGATATGACTATGAAAAAGAGTTTTCTTAGTTCCTGCAAGCTGCTATAACAAAATACCTTAGACTAGGTGGCTTATAAACACAACAGAAATGTATTTCTCACAGTTCTGGAGGCTAGAAGTCCAAGAGCAGTGTGCTGGAAGATTTGGAGTCTGGTGAGGTCCCGCTTTTTGGTTCACAGGCAGTGCTTTCTTGCTGTGTCCTCACATGGTTGAAGGGGCAAGGGATCTCTCTGGGTAACTTTTATAAGGACACTAACCTCATTTCCTTAAGACCTTATAACCTCCCACATGCCCCACCTGCAAATACCATCACCTTGGGGGTTAAGATTTCAATGTATGAATTTGGGGGGGAGGGCAATAAAACATTCAGTTCATTGCAACAGTCAGTTCCATTTTTGGTTGCATTCATACCAGAACAAAGTGGAGGACACATAAGATTAATATCCCACTATACTCGGTGGGACATATAGATCCTTGAAAAAGATACTGAAAATAAGAAGATAAGAGAAGGGCAATGAAAGAAAGACAGGAAGCACTAAAACAAAAACCGTCATTCATTCCCTCATTTCAACAACTTTGCTGAGGGTTAACCTTGATCTCAATGTTGAAGCTTTTAAATTATCTTGTGTTTTAAAGACCTACGGAAAAATTATTTCCTTTGAAAATGTTATCCTCAAGTTTAAGAATGTAAAATCTGTATATTCAGCAAAATCACCAAATGTTGGTTTGAACATTACTTCTAATAAAAGTCATATTAATATTTTTATTTATTTGATTATTCAATGTCTTGTAGGTGGTGGATGACAGAGAAAAAGAGAGACAGAGACAGAAAGACAAAGACAGAAGGATACTTTGCTGACTCAGGGAAATTATGATATATCTTTATAATGTCATCAGAGATTTTTCTACTCTAGATAATTCAAAACGCAGAACCTTTGCCTTGAAAAAAAATGCAGGATACAAAGAGACTTACCATGTAAGGGCAGTTTACCTCTGCTTTCTTAAAAAGTTGACCAGGCTTACGGTCTTTCAAACGGCAATGGGGATAATCCTGCACTCGATGCAATTAGAATAAATCTAAACTTTTTTTATGGTTTACCTGTCTTCTCCTTCACATATTAACTTGATTCAGAATGAGTAGAGGAAGAAGCCTGGGCTGGGGGACCACATTTATAAAGGCCATAAACAAGAGAAAACCTAACTGTTGAAGGAATTCAACTTGGCTGAAGCATGGAATACGAAGAGGAATGGCAGGAGATGAAGTTAAACGTGTAACCAAAGGCTAGATAATAAGAAGCCTTGCAGGTCATGTTAAGGTGATTAGATTTTATTCTGAGGTTAATGGAAGATCCTTGAAAGATATGAAGGAGAGCTGTGATTTACTTTACAGTTAGATCATTCCTCTGTCTGAAATGTGATAATGGACTTGGAAAGACTACAAGCAAGGAAACCAGCTGGGAAGCACTGGCATTAATCAGATGAAAGATGAGTTTAAAAATCTGGAAATCAAAAATGCATTTAAAAATCATTTCCTGTTAAAAAAAATGCCTAAACCATTATTAGAAAGTCTTATTTTAAAGACAAATATTTAAATGAGAGATCTTAAAGCAATTTGCTCATGAGTAGCTAATATGCCAAACTGTGTTGGTCCATATAGTGTTTTTTTAAAAAAACTTATTTGCCAAACTTTAAAAATCAGGAAATCTCAAAAACACACACACGCACACACAGACACACACAGATGTCTACCTCCTTTGGATAACTGGAAGATCTGGAAACCCTGGGCCATCGTTTCCACATAATATAAATTGACTAAAGTTGGTTAGTGATTACTTCCCTTAAATAGAGTATATATTCCCCAGTTTTCTAGAGTCCCCACAACTTCCTCCTTTCTCACCAGCATGGATGCCATCTGTTAGTCACCAGTAATCACCTCTATACTTCAGTCATCTATTTTACCTGCATGGCCTCTATAGATATTTGAATTGGAGACTTGTGTATAAAAGGATATGTCACTGTTTTATTTAATTTTATTTAATTTTTTTAATGATATTCAGTTTTCAGGAGGAAATTAGTGAGTAACAGAAACACAATATCTAGAGAGTTCTTAAAGAAACACGTACAAAGACACATGAAAGTTAACAGAATAATCCACGGTACCACCAATGAAGGAGTAATCACAAAGCCTTTATTTAGCTTGATGCCACATATAACTTGGTGTCACTTTGGTCTTATAACAAAAGCAAATGTCTTCTTTCCAAAAGAGAAAAAGTAATTTTTAAAAGTTTAACCTGGTAAAACTTCTCAAAACTAACCAAATACAAAATCAGCTATTCATTAGCTAACTTTCTCATCTAGATTTTATTCAGATAACTTTCTTAAACTGATTAAGAGAAAGAACATAATTCCCAAGGAATAAACAGAAACACTTGCCATTTTATATTACCTTACCACAAAAGCATCCTAATATTTGTATCAACAATATTTTCAATTAAATCTAATGAGCAAATATAATTCCAAGAATATGAAAACGACTGCTAGGATAATTGTTTTTGAAAGTGCTCCAATTAATGATGAAAATATATAATGCTTTCTTTTGGCAAAAGAATGTTTCAGTGGCACAGACAAGTCACTTATGTAACATTTAATAATCAGTAAATAATATGTAAATAACAACCAAAAAAACCCACAAACATAAATCTCAGTGTATGAAACTTTGTTCATTTTCTCCAATAAGAATATAGAAAATACAATAAAAAATAATTTTCACATCACAACCTTCAATGAAGGCATATGTTTTGATACATGAAAATGTCATTCATTTAAAAATTAATTTTTAAAAGTAATTATAGCAAGGCAGCTTTTCACAATTAATTCCTAGCTAGTATTACATTTTAAAATGTTTTTAAAGCAAAGAATAATTCAAAGTTAAATACTGTAAAATATTAGACTTTCAAATCCATCCATTTTTTGATCTTTTCCTTTTTTCAAAGTTCTTTATTTTTTTCAAGTTTCAAAAAGAAATCACTATCCTCCGGTTACATAATACCATTTACAGAAATGACTTAAGTTTGAATTTTCTTACTGTTAAGAATAAAAACATGTCTTTCATGATTCTCTTCTTTCAGTGAGTGATAAATTAATAATTTAGCAAAAACAGTACTATATATCATAGGATTGTTCTAAAACTATACATATCCATGATTTTAAGCAAAAGTGATATAAAAATAAACCACTTTTATTAGACAACAGAGCAATTTTTTTCAGCTTTGTTAAATGAATAATTTCATAGGAAGCCTTTCAAATTAATACAAATGAATTTTAAGATATGTATTCAATGTGGTGATCTTCCTAGGGCAACTGTGAGAAATGAATTGTCAGTTCCAGTCAACTCCTAAAGCCCTGTGAGTCCTTCCAAAACTTACTCTAGGTTAGCAAAGTAGAATTATCAGGTAGGTTTGAAGTGTCTACAAACAGAAGGTGAGTTACTGTGTACTGATGCCAAAGTAGTTAAGCGCTCTTCCGGGGAAAAAAAAAAAGTCTCATTAGGTAGGTAGTATTCCCTTTCATATATACGGTGGTGGGTCAAATGGGTAGACAAGTAACTGCTATCTGAACACAGAAGATTTTCAAAATATAATGGCTAAGTTTCAATAACAAATAAGACTGCTATCAGAATACTGAAAAGATGCAATGGGTTAAAAACATACTGTCAATATTTCATAGGTGCTTATTCCTGGAATATATCAATAACATTTGCAGCTCCACTGAGAGACAATGAAGGGAGACGATACAGAAAGTATGAAACATAAAATGTATTTTTATTTATCAATGTAGTTGTAGATTAGGCTGAAAATTGATAATAAATTTGTTCTGGTAACAAAAGAGGCACTTATTTCTATTTACGTTTTATTTCTTTTACTCTCTTTTCCTACTCTACACCTTATTTCTTCTCACCTTTTTTCTCTTTTGCCCATGCTTAATGTCTATTGCTATCTAAGACTACTTCTAACATCAACTAAAGAGGGTTCCTTCCACTTTTTAGGCATTGTATTAAGACAATTTCCAACCTAGCTTGAGATAACCTCGAATAGCTGCTATTAATGATGTTCCCCAAACATAATGCCATTCCATCCAATTATATCCAATCAGACTTTAAGGTTGTCTTCCAATTGTCATTTCTATGATTTTAATCAGTTACTTTTCCAAAAAGTTTCTCTACTTTGACCAACTATTTGTTCTGTACAAATTGATTGCACACCTATAATATTCATTAATATAGTACCTAATATAAAAGCTACCCCTTCAAAGGGTTATAGCCTAGCCAGAGTGACAAATAAGCACTGTAAAATGTGGTAAGTACTGATTATAATGAAAACACATACTAAGAGCTGTAATGTAATTAACTTAGTAGTTATTATTTGCCTAGCCCCATGTTAAAGACTTTAGAGGCACCATTTCAATTCATCCTTAAGGTGAATTTTAAAATTTTTAAAATGAGAAAAATGAAGCTTGATCAAGGCCACATAACTAGTACGTGATAGAACAGAATTTCAAGAAAGATTTGTTTGATTCCAAACCTAGATTTTTAACAGTTACAAGTTTTAAGTCTCTTAAGAAGAATGATTATGAGCCCAACAGAAAAGGGCTACCCTTTGCATACACTATGTTCATATCTTCCTATATTCATTCATTCTTCCCACCTGAATGCCTTGTCTAAAATACCGGTTTTCTCTCATTTAGAACTTGCTCCAAACTTACCTCATGATTCCTTCTTGATTAATATTGCTTCATTATAATTGCTCCCTTAGAATCTATGCCTCATTTCTGAAACCTATTTAGAGTACTAAAGTGAGCTCATTGGTAAACATTCTTTATGAGTACTTTCACAGGTTACTATTTGATGACTTTAACTAGAAATTACAACCCTTGGAAGCAGGTAGCAAGCCAATATTTCTTTTTATTAGCCTCAGGTACCTAGTGTAGTAATTTACTAATGGTGACATATAAGTAATTCTTTGGGGAATGTAACCACACCAGATGAATCTGGGTTAACTTCTATGTAACAAAGTTGTGAACTGTTTTTCAGTTGCCATGGACTCTCAGGTTGAAGGCACGCTCATGTGAACCAAGCGTACAACCATGGGGCAAAACCTAAGTGCTTGGACTGAGGAGCGAGGACTGAATTAAGAAGCAGACACCACATGGCAGAACCTAGGATCCAATCAGATTGAGCCCTGGCACCACTTCATGGCAGGATCCAGCCAGAGTATATTTTCTGGTATCATCCCATTGCAAGATCCTATCATATCACACATCATTACCCTCTGACTATAAAACCAGTCTAGCCGCCTCGGTTGGGAACACATTGCTTTGGGAACTATCCCCAGTGTGCTCCTTACTTGTGGCAAATATTCTTGCTATAATCAGCTTGGCTGGGTCTACTGACTTGATACCCACCAAGCTAACAACTTCCTCTATTTGGGAAAAGCACAAATCAATGAAAGAGTATTACAGAGTAAAAAGCAGTACTGTTATTTTCAGAATTATCTTTATTTATTCTTTCTGAGGATGATAATAAAACATGCTAAATAAATATGGTCAAAGAAAAATATAACAACAATTCCTCTAAAAAAAAAAAAGACTATTCAATTACTGCTTAGTAATGTAGTCAATTTTATTGATGGTCAAATAAGTAAAAATGTAGATAATCCTCAATTAGATTCATGGGCATAAGTGAATATAAGTATTTAATATTCTATATCCTCGATTGGGAATTTCATATAGCAATTGGTTTTATATTGCAAATATTTTTCATGTAACTCTACATAATTGTTTTTCTTATGAAATTTACACATAGAGACTATGCTGTTGCTCTTGCCCAAGATTATGTTCAAGGCAGCAGAATTAGTAGTGCCACCACAGCCACCAAATCTCCTAAGAAAGATATACCTCTTCAATTTTTTAAAAATTGAAATAGAAGATTAAAAAGTAAAATACAGAGCATCATTTTACAAAGGAAGTGGGGAGAAGAACACGTAATCCTAACAGTGGGCAAGAGAATCATTCTTACAAAGGGAATTAATTTAGAAGAAAATCATTGATAATTCACTTGGGGCAGCACTAGGCTCAGAGGACCTGGTAGGTTCCAATATACCCAAAGGGATAGCTAAACTATTTTGATTTAGAAACAATCAAACATTTAAGGGTAGGTGAGTAGAGAGAAGAGGAAGAGAGAGAGAAAAAAATATATCAACGATACTGAATTTGACAAAGTTAGAGCTGTTGGCTGAAGGAAATAGCAAAATATAAATCTGATGTTGGGGTAACAAAAGGCATTTCAAAACAGAGATGTCTCACACTTCATGTGAAATTGTTTGTATTACTACACTGCAACACTGTCCCTCCAAATACAGATATTTAATAAAATGTAATTTCATATGCCTTTTGTTAGTGGATTTGGTAAATGAAGATGTGTTTCAAATCTGGGACAACACAATGGAGAAAAAACTTAGCAAGCACAATATGACAAGAGGATCTCTCAACTGAATATATTCTGTAAAAGCAAGAGCTCACAGAAAGCAGCAATAATGAAAATATGAAATACTTCTTTCATCCACCTCTTCAAGAAATTTTGTAATTCCAAAGTACATGATTTGGGGCTCCAGTTGATCTTACCAATATTTTTTAAAAAGTCACCCTCTAAGGAATATTTGAAATTTACATGAAACTAGAAAGATGTTAATTATATAATTATAAAACTATAATTAAAATATTGATATTCATTAAAAACAGGTAAAATAATCAAATTGGTATGGTACTGGAGAACAATAAATTAATGAATAAGACACATAGATACTTAGAATGAATTATCCAGAAACAGACAGAGGTATATAAGATATCAGCACATCACTGGAATTCAAGCTTATTTTTGGACATGGGACATATTTGTTCAAAAGAAATTACAGGCTCCCACTTCAATAATAGTGAAGTAATAGATTCCAGACTTTTATGCCCTCCTTTAACAACAAGAAGACTAGAATAACACTGTTTGCAGACAATGAACAATAGGTAGCACTGACCTGTGACTTCTGAGAGAAGGGAGGCAAGAAAAATGAATGCCCTGTGATTGCCCCAGTTTGTTGCCTGGAGGCAGTTTCCAAGAGGTAGCTAGGAAGAAAGAAGCCAAATAGAGCTTGGCTTTCTCGTGGAGTTGAGAAGACAGAGGTCAGAATCTGGGGAGGCCAAGGCAGCTAGAATTCGTGGGAAAGAATACTGAGAATAACAAGGCTACAAAAATAAAGATATCTCTAAAAATCTGCATGGAGGTCCAGTTCAGGCATTAACTGATCTGCCCACGTGTGAGCAGAAATCACTTGGAACCTGGGAAAGAATCATTGGAAATAGGAGGCCAAACAATTTTCAGAATTCACAATGGTTTGGAAGACAGATTTTCACCATTTAGAATATAAAAACATCAAAGAATACTGGGGACCCCCAGAAGGGACCCCAGAGAGTCATGCCTTAGTGAAAGCGGCTGAAGGAAAAAGATATATCATGTACAAAAGAATGAAGATGAGAATTACAGACAACTTCTCATAAGAAACTATGGAAGACAGTGGAGCATACTTTAAAGTGCTGAAACAAAACAAAATAATAAAACCATCAATATAGAAATCTAAGCCCAATAAAAATATCTTTTAATAATTAAAGCAAATAAATATTTTTTCAGACAAAAACTGAGAAAATTCTTTGCTACTACATGAGAAATGTTAAAGTAAGTTCTTGAGGTAGAAGCAAAATGATATAAGCAGAAATCTACAGCTATACAAAATAATAGAGTTATGAAAATGGCAAATACATAAATATAGAACACAATACAAGTGAAGTATCACAAGAATGGAAAAACAAGCACCACGTGTACTCACCATCAAATTGGTATTAACCGATCAACACTTACATGCACATATAGTAATAACATTCATTGGGTGTCGGGCTGGTGGGAGGGGGGTGAAGGAGATGGGTATGTTCACACCTAATGGGTGCGGTGCACACCATGTGGGGAATGGACATGCTTGAAGTTTTGACTCAGGTGGGGCAAAGGCAATATACGTAGCCTAAACATTTGTACCCCTGTAATATGCTGAAATAAATTTTAAAAAAAAGAATATAATGATTCTTATTTTAATCATTTTATAAGATAATTGTTTAAGGCAAAAATAACTGCATTATTGTAGAGTTTATAACATATGTAGAGGTAGTTATGAAAGTAAGAAAACAGGGAAGGGAAGAAAAAATGGGAGTATACTTTTATAAGATCCTTACTCTTTTGCATGAAATGAAATAATATAATTTACTTGGTGGTGAATGCTGATAAGTTAAAAATCATGTTGTTGACTTTGAAGTTACCAGATAAAACAAAAGGTACAGATGCTAAGACAATAGTGAAAATAAAACAGAATCATAAAACATGTTCATTTTATCTAAAAGAAATAAGAAAAGAGGATGAAGGTAACAAAAAACAGAAAAAAGAAATAGAAAACAAATACCGAGACAATAGATTTAAATCCACACATAGAAATAATCTCATCAAATCTAACTGATCTGAATAATTAAAAGGGATAGATTGTCAAATGGAAATGAAAATCCTATATACTAACAACAAAAACTACTTTAAATATGAAAGAAAGAAGATTAAAAGTAAACAGAAAAAGAAATAACATGCAAACACTTATCAAAAGAAAGCTGGAATTTCTATTATATATTAATATCAGAAAAGAAGATCTTAGAGCAATGAATAATATTAGTATAAAAAGGATAGTTACATAGTGATAAAGAGGTTCATTCATCAGGAAGACATAATAGTTCTAAAGTTTTATGCACTTAATAAAAGATCTTTAAAATATATGAAACAAAAACTGATAAACTTGAACCAGAAAAATATACAAATATAATTAGAGATTTCAATGTCTCTCTCAGCAATTGATAAAACAAGCAGAGCAAAAAAAGTCAGTAAGTTATACAGAAGACTGAATACTATCAACTGATGTGATCTAATTAATTAACATTTGTAGAACATTCCACATTATTTTTAAGTGCATGTGGAACAATCACCAAGATGAACCACATTCTGAGTAATAAAACAAATCTCAATAAATTTAAAACATGAAAATCATACAAAGTATGCTTTCTTACCAAAATAGAATTAAATGAGTAATAAACAACAAATATATCTAGCAAAGCCCAAATATTAGAATCCCAATAGTCTTTTAAATGACACATGCATAAAAAAAATTATAATAGAAATAGGAAATACTTTGAGGGAAAGAAAATAAAATCGCACCATATATCACAGTTTATGCGAACCAACTAAAGCAGTGCTGAGAAGGAAATTTAAAGCATCAAATGATCATATTAGAAAGAAGGAAGAAAACTCTTAAATCATTTTCTTAAGCTTCCACTTTAAGGAACTAAAAAACAAAAAGAAATTGAACTCAAAAACAAAAAGAGGGAAATAGCCAGATTGATCAACAAAAACAAAAGAGAGAAAAGGCACACATGACAAATATCAGGAATAAGAGAGGACAACGCTCAGATTACACACACATTAAAAGGAGGGAATATTATGAACTTTATGCCAATAAATTCAATAACTTAGATGAAACAAAAAAAAATCCTTGAAAGATATGACTTAACATGAAATAGATAACACAAACAGCCCTATCGAAGAAAGATGTTATGCTCAAGTTTAAAAACCCTTCCAAAATAAAATTTCAAATCAAGATAGCATCACTGGGGACTTTTATCAAACATTTAAGTAAAAAACAATATCGATTGTACATAAACTCTTTGGAAAACAGAAGATGAGGGGACATTTCCCAACTCATATGATGAAGCCAACATTATCCTGATCCAAAATCAGACATTACGAGAAAGGAAAACTACAAACTGACATATTTTTTATGCTCATAGGCATGAAAATAAGTCCCTAACAAAATTTTAGCAAATTCAATTCCTCATTAAATATAAAATATACAATATATAAATTATAGATATAAAACACAAATATTTTTAAAACAATATATAAAAGACATAATAAAACATCACCAAATGGATGCAGGGTTGGCTTAACATTCAAAAAATGAATTAAGTAATTCCCCACATTAACATAGTTAAAAGGAAAAGAAAAAAATCATATGATCATCTCAATAGATGCCAAAAAACATTTCACAAAATTTGACACCTATTCATAATAAATATTTTAAGCAAATTATAATGGAACTTCTCAATCTTATACATGGCATCTATTATGGACTAAATTTTATCCCCCCAAAATTCATACATTGAGTTTCTAACCCCCAGTCCAACTACTTCTGGAGATAGGGTTTTTAAGGACATAAATAAGGTCAGAAGGGTAGAATTCTCATCCGTTAGTACCGGTGTCCTTAAAAAAAAGCAAAAGGAACACACCCCAGAGTTCTCTCTCTCTCTGTCTTCCCAACCTCCCCATCATAATAAAATTTCCATTTTTTAAGCCACCCAGTCAATGATATTCTATTATAGCAGCAGCCTGAGAAGACTAGCATCTCTGAAAAAGCCCACAGCTAACATCATTCTCACATGGTGATATAATGAAAACACTGAATGCTTTCCCTCTAAGATAAGGAACAAAAAAGGATTCTGCTATTATCACTTCTATATCCAATACTGTACTGGACAGCTAAGCCGGTAAAATAGGTAGGAAAAAACAAATAAAAGCATACAGTTTGGAAAGGTAGAAGAAAAATTTTATTTTCAGAAAAAAAATTGTCCATGCAAAAAACCCTGAGGAACCTACACAATGATATTTGAATAAATGAGTTTAATAAGTAAACAGAATACAAAGTCAATATAAGAAAATCAAAAATGATATTTCTACATACTAGCAACAAAAACTAGAAATTAAAATTTTTAAAGTGCACTTCAAATGACATCAAAATATGAAATATTTAGGAATAAATTTTTTAAATATATATATAACACTTGTACCCAGCCAACTACAAAACTGCTGCAATAAGTTAAAGATGACCTAAATAAATGAAAAGACATACCACATTCATAAACTGGAAGATTCAATATTGTTACAATGTCAATTTTCCTCAAATTGTTCCACTGACTCAACAAAATCAAAATTAAAATTTCAGCAGGCTTTTTTGTAGAAGTTAGCACACTGCTCCTATAAATTATATGGAAATACAAAGGACATTAGTCATTAAGAAAATGCAAGTTAAAACACAATGAGAAACCACTGTATACCCACTTGAATGGCTAAAATTAAAGAGACTGACCATACTAAGTCCTGCCGAGCAAGTGAAACAACTATAAGTTTCACACATTACTGGTGAGAATGCAAAATGGTACAGACACTTAAGAAAACCATTTGGCATTTTCTTATAAAGTTATACGTACAAGCATACACTTGTCATTCAACTCAGCAATCCTATTCCTTTGTATTTACCCTAGAAAATGAAAACATATGTCTACACATGGACCTTTACGAAAATGTTCATAGCAGCTCTATTCATCATAGTCAAAAACTCAGCTAAATTCATGATGCCCAAATATCCATATGTGGAGAGATAACCAAATTGTGGTATATCTATATAACTGAATACTACTTCAGCAATAAAAAGGAACAAACTACTTGAGCATGAAAAACAGGGATGACTCTCATAAGCATTAGGTTGAGTGAAGAAAGCCAAACATGAAATACTACCAACTGTATTTTTGCATTTCTATGAACTTCTAGAAAATCTAAAGTATTGTGTAAAAAGCAGATCAAGAGTTGTCAGATGCCAACAGTAACAGAAGAGGACTGACTGCAAAAACACATGAGAGAGGTTGTTATGGTGATGAGAGTGTTCGCTATTTTGTATGTAGTGGTAACTATTAACTATTGATATGTGTAAGTAAATTATATTTCAATAAAGCTGATTAAAATATTAACAAGAAATTGTATTAAAATATGTAAAAAAAAATTTAAATAGAAAAAAAATCACATATATTTCAATGAAAATGTAAGGAGAGTAGGAAGAAAACTTAGTTTCCAGCTCTTGAACAACATCCCCTACCAGCACATAAGACAATGCCTAAACCTCCTCAGAACGCAGTTTGAAAACATCTAGTATGATAACTGAGACATTTCAAATCAATAAGGTTGGGTTATTCATTAAGTGGTACTAGCCACTGGAAATAAAATTAGTTAGATTTTTGCTTTAAATTATACATGAGAGTAAATTCCTATTGAATTAAACATTAAACATCAAAATGTAGAAGAAAAATTTAAACAATTAGTAATATAATTTTGTGTAGGGAAAGTTTTATAACTATTGCTCCACACCCAGAAGACAGAAATAAGGCCAGAAATAAGGTAAATATTAACAGATATTAAGGGAAAATATAAATAAAATTAAAGTTGGCAATTTAGGAGAAAAAAATAAGTGAAAAAAATGATTAATATCCTTAATAAAGAATTATTAAATAGCAATAAGAAAAAGAGAACCATACTAATAGAAAAAATGAGCAAAATATATGAATACGATATTCAAAGAAGATAGCACAATGACTCCTAAACATTTTTAGATGTATTCAATATCACTAATAAATAGAACAATGCTGAAATATCCAATTTCATCTACCTGATTACAGAATACACTTGTAGGAATGTGATGAAGGTGTACTTTCAAATACTGCTGTTGGAAGTATAAACTTATATCTTTCTAGACAGTATTTTGTAGCAAGTATCAAATGTCTAAACTGCCATCATTTTTACTTTTAAAATTTATTCTAGGCCGGGCGCGGTGGCTCACGCCTGTAATCCTAGCACTCTGGGAGGCCGAGGCAGGCGGATTGTTTGAGCTCAGGAGTTCGAGCTCCTGAGCAAGAGCGAGACCCTGTCTCTACTAAAAATAGAAAGAAATTAATCGGACAACTAAAAATATGTAGAAAAAAAAATTAGCCGGGCATGGTGGCGCATGCCTGTAGTCCCAGCTACTCGGGAGGCTGAGGCAGAAGGATTGCTTGAGCCCAGGAGTTTGAGGTTGCTGTGAGCTAGGCTGACGCCACGGCACTCACTCTAGCCCGGGTAAAAGAGTGACACTCTGTCTCAAAAAAAAAAAAAAAAAAAATTTATTCTATAATCTGGTAGTATCAAAAGCTGTATTTATTTAAGAATTGTTCATATGGTGAAAAACTAAGTGTTCTAAATGTTTGTCAATATCAGATGCTACAGACACACTCTGAAGCCATTAAAAATGAAGATGTAAACCAATAATTACTGACACAGAAAGATGTCCACACCAAGTTGCTAAATAAAATGATATCTTCAATGTAAATTCATTTAAAAAGAAATCTATCTTCCTACTCATCTGCCTCTCTTCTCTAAACACACACACACACATGGATGCACATGGGTCTGGAAAATATATACTAAAATATCAGTACAAGTTATCTGTTGATAAAATTAGATAAAAACTTTATTTTCTTCTTTATATTTGCCTATATTATCTAAATTATTTATGGGTAAAAAAGATTTTTAAGGACTATGTACAATAAAACTTCATATTTCAAACTACGCAACAGAAAGTAAATTTCAAAGTTTTCTAGAAGTTAATGAGCTGGTCATCATAATCAATGTTCACATAAAATACAATCTACAATGATTCTTTTTTAAAGCATCAGAATAAAATACTAGAAAAATACCTTGAGGATTTCTTTTCCACATGAAGTACTACTTAAGGACCTACTAAACAGTGTCCTTCTGCTACCCTCACCCCATTGTTTTATGTTACAATGACTTTATATCTCCAATAAAAGATAGCACAGGCTTTAAGTTTCATTTCTTTGAACATTATTTTTTGGCTTGGTCTTAAGAAAATAATGTGGAACCGCAGTTTGCGCCTTATTTAAGACAGACAGATAACCTTGAATCTTAAACCTTCTCTGGCATTTTCTTGATCTTCACTAACCATGACCAAGGTAGGATGGTCTCATCTACAAATTACTAAAAATAATCACTCTGAGAAGTGACCTTGGATGAAGCAATGTTAAATTGGTCAAGAAATTTTTTTGAGGCATCACTATTATTAACTCGCAATTTTTTCATTTCACTCTGCCACTGATGCTTGGCAGGTTATAATTTTTCATTTTCGCACTTGGATGAAACTCAGTGAAGTAGAGATTATGGAGATAGTGGTGAAGAATTTTTACAAAGGGATTTTCCCCCTCACTCCATAATATTAGGTTACAAAATGGATCTCTATTTGAGACAACTTATCAGCTGAAGATACATAATCATTGTTAAGATAACAGTAATGACCTACACCATATTTCAAGTTTTCTTAAAGTGATGCCTTCTGTATACAGAGTTGATGTTACGACCAATTTATATACTTGGAAACATTTCCATTAGTGGAGATGCTCTGGGCTGATTCGCCTTTTGACAACTACATGCCTTCATAAGATAGTGCTAGAGTTAAAGAAAATGTCTGTGAAAACACTTCTCTACACAAAGATGTCCAGTGACACAGGTTGGAAATAAACTTGCACTACTATTAATGATGAAGAGCTAGTCTTAAGTAGGTGGTAAATATTTTCAGTGCTTCTTCCCTTCTTCTTTACCTCCTTCAGACCAAGCCAATGCCAATAGCATAGACTGGTGATATCCATCTATACCCATATTCTTTCAGAATCTCCTTTTAGCATGCTACTTCTGACCAACTTATAATAGGCACTAAATAAACACACATTGTCATTCCTTTAAGTAAGAGAGGATAGAAAATTCATTTAAAAAATAAAGATATTATAATGGTGGGTACATAAATCAAAGATTAGAATAATAAATGTAAGGAGTTAAGAAATGATTCCCTGGAACAGAAGACAATGTTTAAACGGATAGGATGGAGGCCTAAAGACCAGTCTCCTCTACTCTGAAGAAACTAAGAAATGCTCACTTGAGTGTTCAATTCCACCAATAGTATCCAGTTGCATGTAGGGTAATGTCAGGTTTGAATACCAAACTACAGACAACTACTTCCTAGAAAAACTTTCAACTATCCCCAGTGTATCGTCCCACATTCCTTAAAAAGAAAATTAAATTGCTAGTCTCCCTCAGAACATTTGCATTTGGAGTATTGGATCTAACTTAGAATAAACACTTTGTTCCTCTAAAGAAAATTGAGTTATATATTATCTCAACATAGAATATGATGATTATCTCACAATATAATTTTGATATAATTGAAACTTTTAACTCATCTTTTATTCGTTCAAACACTGGCAAATATGTAAACTGACAGAATAGCATGAGCATTAAGAGCTCCCTTTTGAGTGACTACAGTACCCTAGATTTGAGCAGATCATGTGCTTTTACAAAAACAGCTTAAAGTAATATTTTGTTTTAACTGAAGTTCTATAATAATACGCAAAAATGAAAATAATCATTACATTGAGGTGAAGAGGGGACCTCTAATCTCAACTTTTTAAAAATAATTGGTAAAAATCTAGTATCAAATACACATCTCTATTAATCTGTATATTTTATCAGAAGAATCACTGAAAAGAGGGTTCATTATATTCTAATAAAAGGGAAAATATGAGATGAAACTGGAAATCTTTCCAATTTTACAAAATTATTAAACTTTTACAGGAAGTCTAGTTTCTGTTCTTATATTAGAAGACAATCCAGTAAAATGTTTACCACTTCCAGATAGTTTCATTTGTTCCAAATTGCATTTTTTTAAAAATACCATTTCTAGTATTAAGTAAAATAAGCATAAATCTAGGCCAGCCATTTTAGTCTTAAGTAGTCAAATTATTAAATTAACATTCAAAAAAATATTTTTTAAGAACCATAGATACTATAATGAAAAAATAAGAGTTTGCACCACTGTATTTTTTATCCGTTAGATAAATTGAATCAAATCTTCAAAACTAAATATTATCTGTACCTTAAGACAAATGCTGATTTTGATGAACTCCTTTTTTTGCTTTCTGTTGTTTTTATTGGGTAATAAGATGAAAAGCATAAATAGTTAAGTTATGGTTAGGTTTTCTTAAAAAAAACAGATATTATGGGCTCCTCGCAGCATCTGGAAAACGCTTACGTAAATGAAGAAATAAGGCAGACATTTTCTATAATATTATAGTGCTAAAGCATGCTACCTGGGAGGTGTAGGACACTTCCTCATGTCCTATGTGTCCTCATTGCCCTACAACTTTTATCTTCAACTTTCAGATACCTGACTAAGCATACTCAAATAGTTCCTTTCCATTTGCCTTGTTTCTGAATTGACCACCCCACCCCTCTTGCATTGTCAAAGGTTTTTGAAAGCAGTAACATAAAAGATATTTTTGAGTCATATCAAGCCTGTAATGTGTGCCTCAGCACCATACATTTAGAAAAGTATAATATCACTGAGAAACTGGAAATTATTCTCCCCAATTAATAATGTCCCTTATCCAAAATAGTGAAGCTTAATATGCATACATGCTAATAAATATTCAGAATGAAAATAACTAACAAATATACAATTTAAAAAAAGAAAAGATCTGAGGTAATATAAGGACCATAAATAATGCGCATCAAAACTGCTATACCAGCATTTATTAGGCAACCACATATAGTTATTAGATGAGTATGATGTCTTTCAAGAAACAGAAATTCTTCAGGTAGTCAGGATGGCAGAAGAAATGTTGTACAGTTTGAAAAAAAATTTGAAATCACAGGAAATTTGACATTATTGTAACTATTACATTTTATAGCAAAAAAATAACAAATATTCATTTAGAGCAATGCTCTTTAGCATGGTTAATCTGAAATTAAGAGACTGTATATTTTGCAAATCAGACAGAATATCTTATTATAACAGATGACTGCTTTTAGGCTATCATGGGAAAGTGACAGAAGGGAAAACACTGGTCTGCAAGCATGCATTAAAGCTTTCTATTCCAGAGGAGAAAAGAGTACCCTTGACTCAAGAACCCTATTTTCTTCTTAACCTACAAAATATAAAATTAACCCAAGAAAAAAATAAACTCAACATAATCATAAAATATGCGTGACATAAACAATGTTTAATTAAAAAGTATAATAAACTCCTTTTAAAAAAGAACAGAAAATTAAAACCAAATTAACTAAAAGAAATGAGAGCACATAGTAGAAATCGATGAAACAATACAATAGAAAAATTCCGTGATATTGAAAACTCATCCTTTGAAAGGACTGGAGGGGAAACAATAAAATTCTAGCCAGATTGATTAGAGAAAAAAAGAAAGAAGACAGAAAATACCAGTATCAGGAATCAGAGATAAGCAGAATCCTTTTTTGTTCCTTATCTTAGAGGGAAAGCATTCAGTCTTTTCAACGACTGATGCTGAAATAATTAAAATCCATATACAAACAAAAGAAACAGAAAATTGACCCAAACCTTCATACATTAAAATTTCTATAAAATGGATCACAAACCTAAATTTAAAACTTAAAACCATAAAATTTTTGGAATAATACATAGAAGAAAGCCTTTGTGAGCTAGGGATAGGAAAAGATTTCTTAGTATGATACCATAAAAGCAGTCTGTAAAAGAGCAAAGTGACACTGATAGTAAGTTCCAGGACTGTGCAAATTTTAATATGAATATAAAGGTGAATATATGATAATGATACCCCTTTATGGCTAGAGAAGAAGGATGATTCTGAAAAGTATTATCTATTTGCATTATCAGCTATACTTTTAAGATACTGAAATATTTTAGAAAAATAATAGATAAGCAAATGCTAAGAGACTCTACATAAGAATCCAAAGGTCTCAGCCATGAAGAAGGATGAATTAAGGCTTTTTGTAACAATTTGGATGGAACTGGAGACCATTACCCTAAGCATCTAAAAAATAGAAAAACAAATAACACATGTACTCGCTATTAAACTAGAACTAACCAATGAGTACATATACACAGAGGGAAGTAAAACTCAGTGGAAATCAAACAGGGGATGGGCAAAAACCTATGTAATGGGTACAATAAACACTATCTGGGTGATGGGCATACTTATACCCTGACTCATACATAACAAAATTGATACATGTAACCAAAAACATGTGTACCACTGTAGTATTTTGAAATAAAAAAAAATCTAAAGTTACAAATAACTAGCTTAAATAATTACACTTTGTTATTAATGAGCAAGTAATGGAACATTAAACAATGGAGTTAAGACAGAGAATGTATCAGGATGTCAGCTATGTTATTATTTTTATCACTTAGGATTTTTATTACTTAATGCATTAATAAACACATTCATTCTAGATCTTATTGTTGATAACCTCATGTTTAATGTCTTGGTGTGTTGTAGCCCTCAATGCGTTCCACAGGAATTGTGGAGGTTACGAAGGTAAGGAAGAATAGTTATGGAAGTATTCTAACACGATTTGGGTTCAGTGTTATCGAATTATTCTATTATTGTAGTATCCATCAGAATAATAGAACTGTGGGTGATGTCATCAAGGTCAAGGATAGCAATAAGCTAAGATGGGAACTTTAGAATTTAACACTGTTAACTCAGCTGATGTAAAAGATTAATAATTCCAACCTTGAGTATTGAAAAGATCATACATAGATAGATGGCTAAATAATCCTTTCATTTGCCCAATTCTCTTATAGACACATAAATGATATATAAATATATACATATATACAGAAACACACACATGCATACAACATGAGCTGGCATCAATGAATATATATTTTAACATTTGGAAAGAATTCATTGTTCTATAATCTAGTCAAAGGAAAAGTGAACCCCTACAGTAATGATCATGAAAATATACAAGAAATGAGCCAAAATCATTACAACCTCTAATGTCAACACAAAGAGAGCCAAAGCACTAATGCAAGTTACATTTTCTCCTTGGCGGATTCAGTACTTTGAGATGTGTCTAATGTTCTCATAGTAGATCAAACAAGAAAATTTCAGGGTAGTAGATCGAGTATGTGCATAGATTGAGCTGGGAAATACTGAGGGATACTTAATGAGGTTATGGAACAAATCAACGCAACTGGGCTGCTGATTGTTCATTAGCCACCCTAGAAGAACCAGAGATGCCCCACCTAGAGCAGCTGCCAAACCAAAAGAAAGCATCACTCAAGTTCAAGAGCACAAGCATCATACAATAAGAGTTCATATTCATATAGTTCAATGTGCACAAATCCACAGGTTGCTGCTGCATTTCAGTGTTTGTATGAACTTCCTGAAATTAATGCAAAGGCTTATGTACGCATACGAAAGAACCACTGATCTAATTTAAGCATACATTTAATGGACAGGGAAACAGTTCCACTGCTCACTAGTACTAAATTGGGAGTAGGATCTCTTGAGTCCCAGCTATGTTTGTTGTTGTTGTTGTTGTTGTTTTGCTATCACATCAAGAAGTCTCCTATTATTAAGTACTTAAAATTTTAATTGCAGCAGAAAAAGACATACAGCAGGGATCTCTAATCCCTGATTTTCTAAAAGACTCAGTATTCCCTGGGTGACCTCTCAATAAGCTCTCCATGAGTCCATTTACATTGCCCTTCCTTGTGAAAGTGCCAAACATAACCCGTGTGATATCTGTGATCTGGCAGCCCTTGTAATTGAAACAATATCCAACACAAGTGGCTCATGCCCTAGTGGTTAACTCAGAAACCAAAGGTAGTGTTCCACAATACTCAAGGGAGAAATTAGAGGACATAAAATGGTTTTGAGAATATAAGCGCTCAAGAGCAGGGCTATGTAGTTACTTACAGAGCCTAGTAAAACACTTGATACTCATTAAATGTTTATCAAATTGAATTGGCACATAAACTATCTAACAAACCATCAGCCTGAGCATTCCCAAATGAGGAAGAATGCTTACCCAAGAATTGCCTCCCTTATGAATGTAGTAAGTCTGTTTTTAATACAAGCTTTCCTTAAGCAACTCCACATATATTTCTCAATCTTTCAGTTATTCCAAAATGGCTCTGAATTTAAAAAATAGATGGCAGGACTTTTATATGTTCAATAAATGTGGGACTTTCTCTCAGTGTTGCTGTTATAAAAATATTGATATCTCTCCAGTAAGATATTTTGGCTAATAAGAATCTCTCATCAAATTAAAAACACCATTAGATTCACTTTTAGATGGTTTAGCAGTGGTCTTCAGGGTCTAATAACATATTGCTGACTTGGGCAAGCTGCCATTGAACTGAATATAAATTTGTACAAAGCAAATTTTCCATTTGAAAATCCCATGATTACCTCAAACTCATCAATGCCCAAATCTTAAATAAAGTGCTTTCCCCTGCAAAGCCCACTTCTTTCCCTATATTGCCTATTAGCAGCATTATAATCTATCTATTCCCCCAATCTAAAAAAGATATTAAATTTCCCTCTTCCTTACCTAAAATATCCAATGAATAAGGATATCTCATCAAATATATCTCATAAACAAATCTCAAATTCATGACTTTCTCTTTTTCCTATGGCCATTACCTCATTATAGACCCTCATCACCTTGTGCCTGAACTCACAGCTCTCCACTTCTAACTGCTCCCTATTTCAGTATTTCCTTCATATGACATCAAAATTAACGTTCTAGAAAGTAAATCTGATCATTTCTCACTCCTGCTTAAAACCTATCAGTGATGTCCTATGGCATTCAAGTGAACCCATATTTTTATTATACCTTAAAATACAAGTCTTTTGACTCTTGTCTCCAGCAACCCCTAACATCTCCCAACAGATTCCTTAAATCTCCTGTCTTAAAGTCTTATCAAGTTTCATCAAGTGCAACCTTATTTTTAATTACCTTAACTTTTAGCACATACTCTACCCCTTTCATGAAATATAATATTCTCCCTGATACTTTCTACCTGGCATGGAAGCTTCCTTCGAGGCTTAAAAGGCTGTGAAAAACCTTTCCGTCTAACCTATATGAAGTTAATTATTTGCTTTTCAATCTGGCACACCTGGTTCATATCTATCACAGCACTTTTCAAACAGTATTTTAATGATTTATTTAGATGTTCACTGCTACCATCATTAGAATCTGATCTCTTTAAGGGCATAGAATACCAAATTTACTTTTGTGCCCATAGCACCTAACAAAATGTTTAACACACAATAAGCAAAAATGTTGGTGGAGAAAATAAGTGAATGAATGAATTTAAAAATATGGAAGAACTAGGTTTCCTCTTCTGTTGTATATGTAATTGGTTCAATCATAAAATTTTTTCCCTTTTTACTTTTTAGGCCTTTCAGGATACATTTGTTCCTACTTAACCTAGATCCAATTAAATAAAACTTATTATATCTGTTTGCTAAGGCTGCCAAAACAAAGTACCACAGACTAAGTGGCTTAAACAATAGAAACTTATTATCTCTTAGTTCTGGAATCTAGAAGTCTAAGATCTTGGTTGATTCCATCTGAGGGCCATAAAAGAAGAATTTGTTGTAGGCTTTTCTCCTTGATAGATGGCTATCTTCTCCTTGTATCTTTACATCATCTTACCTCTGTGTCTATGTCCAAATTTTCTTTTTTTATAGTAACACGAGCCATATTGGATTAGGGTTGACCCTAATAACCCTCCCTTTTAACAAAATCACCTCTGTAAAGACCCTATCTCCAAATACGGTCACATTCTGAGGTATTAGGGGTTAGCACTTCAACATGAATTGAGGGGAGTGGGGAAGAGACATAATTCAGCTCCTAACACCAATCCTCTATCAAATAAAAAAGCTGTTACGGTTATGTATTACAAACTTTTCAGAACATTTCTAAATAATGAGCCAGATTTTTCAGAATATTTTCTATTACCTTTAACTATATAAGAAAAAAATCCCTAAAGTCTCTAACAGTGGTTTTGGAGCCCAATTTCTTCATCAAAGTCAGCACTACAGCTAGAGCTAAAGAAGAATAACTGGATTGATTTTAGTCCTAGTTCAGACATTAACCATTGAATTTGCCCTGGACACAGCAGTTAAATAATCTGTGCTTCAATTCATTACCCGGAAAGGGAAGTGGCTGGACCGACTCCTCCTGCAATTCCCCAAGATCAAAGACTGATTCTACCTTGTCTTACTTTGCCATAGCAATTGGCACTGTCAGAAAAGACCTAGAAATAACACAAAAACATGTATTTAAATGAATTATTATAATAAATTCAGTTGAGGTTGGAAATGTTTACACAGCTGAAGAGTATGAACCTTCCGGACTCTTAGATAAATTTCACTTACTTTCTAAAGACAGTTTTGGGAATTATAAATGCACATGGATATTGCTCTCAGTCTCTCCCCCAGCCCCCCAAAAATGCCTACAGTAGGTATCCTTCATGGCAGTGCCTTATGCTACCCCAAATTATATTCATCAAGGTTGACTATTCCATCAGTCTTTGTGTTCTCAAAACTTAATGCTAAAAAAATAGAACCTATCAAAACGGGTTATAGGATTTAACTTATACATCAATTCATAAAAATTCTCATTGAATTCTACGATAAAATTCAAAGCATCTAATTGTTCACCTACTAAATGGTGCCCAAGTACTCCGAACTAATAAATTTAAAGTCACATACCACTGTACCTATTTGTTAAATACAAGTAACAATAGAATCAAAACAAACACAGGAAAACCAAACATGCATTTGAAAAAGAGTTAATTTCTCTTGACAAAAGTGGTTTTATCATTTATTAATAGATACAGATTATAATAATCAAAAGTTTTGAGAAAATGATTGAAAAAAGAATGATTCATATAAGCATTTTCTTTGAGAAATAATCATGGAATATTATAACACAAAGACTGATATATTAGGAAATTTGAAACATGGATGCTGGGAAAAAAACATGTTGATATTTTAAAAGATGATTTAGGACACAAAGAATTCCTTCAAAGGGCCATCTATGTTAAATTATCAACTGAGACTAATGTTTGAGGATACCGGCTATATACTAAATTGGCAATTTATTTAAACATACAGTTGACATTGGAGAACAAGTGAGCTGACAGCGAAAAGCAACAGCTTCAATACCCAACACTTGGCAATGATAATGATGACAAATTATTCACATGGTTCTATCATTATGAAACATTTAAGATGAGCATAAAACATATTTTTAAAAAACTATGTTAATTAACAGCTTGAGTCTAAGAGGAAGCTTTGACTACCTGACACTTCTAAGATTTACAAATTTTGCTCAGACTGCTACTGTTCTGGATAGTCAAAAGACACTGTGGAGCATGGGGTAGAAGGATATACAATCATGTCCTATAAGATTCAGTAATTGATAATATGGTGAAGAATGATACAGGATTGAATAGAGAACACCAGCAATATAATGCAGGTTATGGTGACTGAGGTTTACGGTGTACTTTTTGAGAGTATACTGATCATTCAAAATTGACAAAGTAATTCTTCCATTTAAGCAGTATTTCATTGTGCAACTGAATTCTTGCAGGATGGTATCCCAATGTTGTTACATGGTTGATTCACTTCTTATGGCTAAGTGCTACCAGAGAGTGGTTTACTCATTCTTGTCGACAACAGGTCTGGATGATGTAAGTACTTTATATACTTATAAAATACTCTTAAAGTGTGTGTGTGTGTATGTGAATATATATGCATATATAAAGACATTAACTTGCCAACTCATTTTGCTAGTCATGAAACATAAACACACCAACTTCCATTTCATTCAATAAGATACCCAAAGGATTTCAAAGGAGCGCTCTTTGAAAAGAAAAGCTCTTTCTACCTAAAAGAAGAGGAGCTGAAATCACCCCTACTTGTTTAATTCATTCCATTATTTTCAGTTTACCTAACATTTCCCTCCTGTATGCATTCCAATTGTTTTGAAAGTTATAGGTTGCCGCTTTCCTCTAAAATTGAAACTAGAGGTTCTTGACTTTTTCTAAAAGACTTTTATTGAGAAATAATTCACATACAATAAAATTCAGCTGTTTGAAATGTATAACTCAATACTTTTTAATATATTCACAGAGTTGTAAAAATCACAATCAATTTTTAGAACATTTTTATTCTTCCAAAAAGAAACCCCATACCCATTAGCAGTCACTCCCATTCCTCCTTCTCCCAGTCCTAGGCAACCAATAATCTACTTTTGGTCTCTGTAGATTTACCAATTCTCCACATTTCACATAAATGGAATCGCATAATATGTAGTCTTTTGTGACTGGATTTTTCTTTGTCACATATCATGTTTTTAAGGTTCATCCACATTGTAATATGTACCAATACTTCATTCCTTTTTATTGCCAAATAATATTCCATTGTGCAGATATACTACATTTTATTTATATATCCATTCAACAGTTGATGGACAATAGGGTTGCCTCCCCCTTTTGGCTATTATGAATAATGCTGCTATGAATGTTCATGTACAAGTCTCTGTGTGGACTTACGTTTTCATTTCTTTTTGGATATACAGCTAGCGGTGGAATTGCTGGGTCATATGGTATGTCTATGTTTAACAATTTGAAAAACTGCCCAAATGTTTTCCAAAACAGTAGTATCTGTTTATATTTCCCTTAACCGTGTATTAGGGTTCCAATTTCTCTACATCTTCAACAACACTTGCTATTATCTGACTTTGTACAATCCTAGTGGGTATAAAGCAGCATTAATATTTCATTGTGGTTTTGTTATATAATTTACTAATGTATAATGATATTGAGCATCTTTTCATGTGCTTACTGGCCAATTGTATGTCTTCTTATGAGAAATGTCTACTCGGATTCTTTGTTCATTTTGGTTATTTCATTTTAGTACTGAGTTGTAAGAGTTCTTCATATATTTTAGATACAAGTCCCATGTCATATATAAAATCTGCAAACATTTTCTCTCACATTATTTTCTCTCACTTTTTTGATGGTATAATTTAGAGCACAGCATTTTTTTTATTTTGATGTACTCTATCTACTTTTTCATCTGTTCTTTGTGCTCTTGGCCCCATATCTAAGAAACCATTGCAGAGCCCAAGGTCATGAAGATTTATTCATAAGTGTTCTTCTAAGAGGTTTATAGTTTTAGCTCTTACATTTAGATCTATGATCCATTTTTAGTTCATTTTTGTGTATAGTGTGAGGGAAAGAAGCAATGTCATTCTCCACATATGGATATCCAGTTGCCTCAGCACCATTTGCTGGGGGAGAGTGGGAATTCTTCTTTCCTCATTGAGTTGTTCTGGCACCCCTGTCTAAAAGCAATTCACCATAAATTTGAGTTTAATAACAGAGAATTTAAGGAGAAAATATAACCTGAAAAATTTCCAAGATATACTATTAGCATAATCTGTAAGATTTAGCCAGCAACCAGCAAAGGGGTAAAGAAATGGTTGACCAATATCCAGGTTAAAGACACAATGTGGCAATGAAATACAGACTCTATCCACATCAATATCAATACCAATGGTGATAATGGGTTAGAAGGGAAAGAATGCTGCAATCTTGAAAGTGGGCAATGGTATCATGTTTTTAAACCATGATAATGACCAAAGTTCAAGGAGGTGGCTATGGAGAGATTTTAGGTGATCCATCTAGTTTAAAGATGCATGAGAAGCAGTCTCCAAGGGTAAGGTAGGGTGTCTCATAGCACGAACTAAGCAGGCTATGAGAACCACCTGTGTAGTAGGTTGGTTTAGCATGCAGGGATCCCCAACCTTTTTGGCACCAGGGATCGGTTTTACGAAGACAATTTTTTACACAGACGGGTAGGGGGAACGGGCAATGTCATGGGTGAGGAGGACGTGGTACAAAGCTCAGGTGCTGATACGCAGCCCATTTCCTAACAGGCCACAGACCAGTACTGGGCCATGGCCCAGAGGTTAGGGACCACAGCAGTATAGGGTTTAGATCCAATGGAGGATATAAAACAGGAAATGAAGATGGAAACCAAGTAATACAAACAAAGTAGATATGACAAAATTTGGGCAAATACCATACAACTGTTCAGATATAGACTATGGATTTACCTGAGATACCCAAGATATGAAATTGAGAAGAATATGCCCTCTTTGGTTAGAAAGAGAGTTTTCATATACTGCATCCTTAGTAAGGACTGGCTTATGTATTTTTAAAGTCCTAGGCAACACATACAACTAAGAAGGATTTACTGAGGTGAAAAGGTAAAAAGCTTCTGCACAGCAAAAGAAACAATCAACAAAGGGAAAAGACAACCCCCAGAATGAGAGAAAATAATTGCAAACTTCTCATCTAATAGGGGATTAATAACTAGAATATATAAGGAGCTCCAACAACTCAATAGGAAAAAAATCGAATAATCTGATTAACAAATGGGCAAAAGATCTGGATAGACATTTCGCAAAAGAAGACATAAAATTGGCCAACTGGTAAGAATATGAAAAAAAATTCATTATTAGTCATCATAGAAATGCAAATCAAAATTACAATGACATATCATCTCACCCCAATTAAAATGGCTTTTAGCAAAAAGACAGGTGATAATGAATGCTGGCAAAGATGTGGAGAAAGGGGAACCCTTTTACACTGTTGGTGGGAATGTAAAGTTGTATAATCACAATGGAGAACAGTCTGGGGTTCCTCAAAAAACTAAAAATAGAACTACCACATGACCCAGCAATCCCACTTTTAGGTCTATATATAAAAGAAGGGAATTCAGTAT